>JAVQJG010035708.1:0-12586 GCA_036024015.1 Craterocephalus amniculus
ATGGGAAAACATGCTTTCATATCAATCACCCATTCAGGAAGTTGACCTAAATTCAAAGTGCAGCTATTTTAAGTTGTGAAACAAACTTGTAAAACAAGCTGGCAGGCCCTGCCACTGTAAACAATGGAAATATAACTTTCACACATCCAGTTGTACAGGTGAGGGAAGGCAACGTCGGCAAAATATTTCCGGCTAAGAAAATCTCGATTTTCAAAAAATTTAAATCCTCATTAATAGCAAATTCGATTTATCGATAAAATCGATTTATTGCCCAGCCCTACTTTTTTCAGGTTTTGGTTGCATAGTTTTGCTGTGGCTGTTAAAAAGAAACTGCACTTGAAGACCTAAAGCGATTCTCAATGCATTATTTTGAACGTGTATTTGTTGTTGCATAGTTTTTTTATTCTTTTGTATGCATTCTAGTCTATCTTTTGCTTGTATTGTACAGTGGTTGTTAAATGTGCAAAGACAAAATGGACTGGAATGGATTCGATTTTTTACCAAATGGAGTTGGGCATGGGGTGTCTGAAAACTTTTTTCCACCACTGTAGTTTCAGACATCGTCTGGTGGCGTTAATGTGCCACAAAAAAGTTGTTTCTAACCACCTAACACATCCTAAACACTCGCATAGCCTTATTTCAAAAGCTTACGTGATTTCTATAGTTTCTGTCCTTGTTGCCATTCTTTCCTTCCCGATCCTCTTCGTCTTCTATGGTTTGTTTATGCTCAGCACAGCCACCTCAGTTTTCCGGGAAAAAATTATATGTCTCACGGCTACATTGGCCCCGATGCTCACAGTACGGCGTCTGAAAGCGTAAGACAGTAAACTCAACGTATGATAAAATATGTAACACACTGTTTATAATTAGCAATGCAGCGTGACAATGTGTACTGGTTTAATGTAACTGGAACAGCGAGTTCTCTGACCCACGACTTGACCAGGGCTGTTATTAGAATATATCCACTTTTGTTTCTTAATCAGTTTTTTAGTTACCTTTGTGTGGGGTAGATTGTTAGAACTGGGATTTCCAAACTACCTTGAATGCTGCATGTCACTGTGAGTTCAAGTTTCATTCTCTATTCCTCAACCTGTGGTCGGTCCTGCATTATTTGGAGTTGATGAAATATGTCAGTCTTGCAGAAGTTTAAGGCCAAACTGTACATGTGAAAGATCCATTATGTGTCAGTTTCTGCTTCACAGCCACAACCTGCTTTCTGCATGACTTCCTGAAACAACACTGACTGTGTATGCGTTAATCATGTGTTTAAAAAAAAAATCGCTGCCATTAAAAGAAATCTGTTTTGTTGACAAATAAAATTTGACTGCCCTAAATATTACATATTATACGTTATTATAATATAATATATAACTCATATTATTATGTTAAAGGGTAAATACAGGTCTGTGAAATAAATAGCTTCTTGATTTATTTAATTTAAAGATTTTATAAATTAAAAATGTAATCACCTTCAACCTTAAAGCTTAATTAGTTATGATTGTAGACTTAATCATTGTTTCATTTGATGGCTTCCCTGCCCTGCTGTTTGGCCTTTGTGCCCTCACACAGTTAAAACCACCAAAGGCCAAGTGGCCTTGCCCTTACTGTCACACAGTAATGAATATAGACACAATTTTTATTAATTACAAATGTATCAGTTTAAAACTGGAGAATTTGTAGAGATTTGTAATGAATATTTCGATCAGACTTTGTTATAGCTGGGATCTTTGGGGCCTCAGGCCTGCATCAACAAGTGTAAGTTAATACTCTGCCCTCTGTGTGTCTGAGCTCAGTGAACAGTACTGAATTGAAGAAGAAAGTAAACTGAGTTTTCATGAATCAAAATAAAACTACAAGCTCTTCTGCTTGCTTTGCTGTATTTTACATGTTATAGCACCTGCAAAATGTAAGCTTGACAATAATCGTATCCGGAGCTCTGATAACGTTAACCCACGTTTCCTTTCTGGTTTTCTTATCTGACCATCTGTAGACTCGCCTGTCTTAAAAGCCGTAAACACACCATAACGCAGGCGTAAATGTTCACATAGTTATATATCCACTTACGTAGGCTCTGCATCAATCTGATAAAGCAGCATTAACCAAACCATTAACCAAACTTTGTGATCACACAGTGAAAAGAAAGAGGTGGAGTTTGAAGAGGCACCTGAGCAAATCCTGGATGAAGAAGACCCTTCATTTCAGGACGACTCGAATGATCTCAGCTACCAGCCGCAGAGTCAGAGGTACACATAATGTACCACAGACGCACAACTTAACTCTGGGCTAAGAAATTTCAAAATGATGCTTGAGGTAAATTTTTGCTGCTCTTTTTCAGTGGTGTAGAGGAAGAAGAGAGTATAAGCAGCGACGAAGATGTTCCCTTCAAAGATGACTTAAATGACCAGAGTTATGACCCGAGGGCTGAAAGGTGTGTGTGGATGGGTTTGGAGTTGCAGTTACTTGCTTTCTTCCCAAACATTCAGGTATCATCAGCCTTTGGGAACATCGTTTTATTTGTTTAGTAATTTTTTTTTTTTCCTTTTCCAAGGGACGGCCCTAAACCGAAACGCAGAGTTCCTCCCAGACTAAAAGAAAAGAAAGAAAAGGATAAAGGGCCTAAGAAAGAGAAAGAGGCTGCTGATATAAAAGTAGAAGGTTCAGAACACTTGGAGAGTGTCCAAGAGGAAGTAAAGCTTGAAGAAGAAGTCGTTGAAGATCCAGACGGACCCAGAAAGTAGGAGAAGTATTAGACACGTAGGAAGGGCTGTCAGTAAACGCCCATCACTGCAGCCGCCATATGAAGCTCATATTTGTGGTTAAATAGTTTCTTTGTGCTCGCTGTGTCAGGAGAGGCCGTCGGAAAAAAGATGACAAAACACCACGGCTGCCAAAGAGAAGGTGGGGACGATGCGTTTCTTATTTAATCTTAGGGAGATTATTTTATAAATAATCACGGCTGCTTTGCAATCTTGAGTTTAGAAACTCTTTTTATTGCTTTTCCTGACGTGTCACACTGACAGAGAAAAAACACAGAGCGTACGAGTATGTAAACGTGTTGAGCAGTAGGCTGGTGTGAGGAGGAGGTCGTTGGCTTCATGTTTGCTGTTTCACTCATTCAGGAAGAAGCCCCCCGTGCAGTATGTGCGCTGTGAAATGGAAGGATGTGGGACGGTGTTGGCTCATCCCCGATACCTACAGGTACCACTCAGTAACTTTTTATTTGTGTTCCTCACTGAAAGCCATTCAGAACACTTTTCCACGCTAATTTCTAGATTTCACTGTCTTTTAAAGCCAGCAGCAAACATGGATTTTAAAGTTTTATCACATATGGTAGTATGTTGCCCCATGTTTGTAGTTGACGCAGATCAATAACGACTAAACTGCATCATCAGGGGAGCAGGAGCATTTCTGACCAAAGCCTCCGCTGTCCGTATCCAATATGTCCGTTAATAACCATGTCATACTGTCATCAAAGGAGTTCAATGCTACAATTTGAGAAACATACTTTTTTAAAATAGGGGACCCATTGAATTTCCCAGGAACCCACTTAAAGGAGAACTTTGCTTTTTTTAACCTGGGGTCTGTTGCCATCTTTCCTTTCATACACGAGAGTGATGGGGAAAGAATCGTTCAAGATCGCTCAAGTATTTAGCCGGGCAGACAGCTAGCAGCACAGCTAATGATAAGTATTAGGCAACTCACTCTGCATCTCAGTTCGCCATAAAAACGTGCTTTTTTTTTTTTTCCACACTAACATACTAGAGAGGAGAAATTAATAAAAGTATCTGAATGACCTGCCGATCACCTTGATCTTGTGGGATTATCCCGTAATCACGCGATAACTCGCGTCAAAACACCGTGAGAGACTCCACTAACTGACACCACACATAGCGATCGGAAGGTAATACAGATACTTTCATTACTGGAGCGATCTCCATGTATGAGAGGAAAGATGTCAACAGACCCCAGGGTAAAAAAAAGCAAAGTTCTGCTATTTAGTGGGCGAGCAACGACTGCCCGATCGCTCCCGTTATATGGATTTATGCTGATCGCGTGTTCACATAAATATTTTCTGATGGAGTTCGAGTTGCGCCACAACTGTCGGGGTGAGTAAATGATTATATAGCATGCTACAACATAGGTACAGGTTGAAAAATACCGAAGTTCTCCTTTAGGTGCCACAAGAGTTGTTCATCATGTAATAAAAATCTAAAAAAGGAAAAACGCCAGGTTTTTTCTACTTTCACTTAATTTAAATATAGATTATAAATATTGAATTTTGATATAGAAATATTAATGATTAATCAGTAATCGATCGTTAATTTTCCTGATAATAGGTCAAGACAATTTAATCAAACGCTCATCCCTAGTGTAAAGGTGACTAATCAGGCTTTCCACACCACCTGGTATCAAACGAAAGAAATAACCAAACAAAAGTTACATATTTTTGTGCTGGGTTCAGTGAGCTGTGCTGTCTGTCCTCTTATTACCTCCTGTAAACATAAATAACAATATTATAAACAATATTATAATTTTCTTCCACCACATTTCGGCTCTTTGCTAAGTGATGTTTAGTTACTCATTGGGCTTTATGCACAACTCAACTACTTCCTGAACTTAAGCCAGCTGCTTTGTTTCCTGTCTTTCATTACTGGATGAACTGATTAATCCAGGTGTGTCTGATCTCAGTAAATGACCAGACACACCTGGTTATAAACAGTTCATCCAGTAATGAAAGACAGGACACAAAGCAGCTGGCTTAAGTTCAGGAAGTAGTTGAGTTGTGCATAAAGCCCTTTACAAAGTTGTTTAATTAAATTAGCATATGTTTATTTATTATATCAGTGAAATAAAAAAAAAGGTGGCATGTTTTGCCTCCCCACACAGAAAGGACATTACAAACTTGGACCTGAATATTGTACTATTTGGATTAGGGGTGGGCGATACTGTATATTGAAAATTTATAATGTGATATAATTTTTTCCCATGTCGATAAATTTGATATTTTATGAAAATCAAAATACAATGGGGCTGCCCAGTCAATGCACAGGGAGTGGCACGGTGGACCTGTACATCAGTCCGATATAACATCGGTGGCAAATAGAAATTGTGCACCACAGTGCTGTTATCGTCCGTTTATCATTATCGAGATGAACTGCTCAATGTATTGTGATATTGATTTGAGGCCAATTTTAAAATGCTAAACTCGAAGCTTTTAAAATGTAAATAATCCATGAGGTGACATCGAGCTGCTTACCACCCGGCAATGATGTGTAATCTTTATGAAAAGCTCAGTTCATGTCACCTGCTTTTTCCCTCATACAGCACCACATAAAGTACCAGCACTTACTGAAGAAGAAGTATGTCTGTCCTCACCCTTCTTGTGGGAGGCTTTTCCGCCTGCAGAAGCAGCTGCTGCGTCACGCAAAGCACCACACAGGTACGCACGGATAAGAGCTGATTCTTTTTAGTCATAACTGGTAGTTTGAACGTATGTTTCCTTTCCACTGCAGACCAGAGGGACTATATCTGTGAGTTCTGTGCTCGAGCTTTCAAGAGCTCCCACAATCTGGCTGTGCATCGCATGATCCACACTGGAGAGAAACCTCTGCAGTTAGTACCAATTTTTTTCTTTTTCCACTTTCTTGGTGTTTGCTGTTTTGGTTTACTCAGTAGTTTTTTTTAATGTGATTTTTCCTTACCCTGGTTGTTCTTTGTTGTTACTAGATGTGAGATCTGCGGCTTCACGTGCCGCCAGAAGGCATCTCTGAACTGGCACATGAAGAAGCATGACGCCGACGCCACCTATCAGTTCTCCTGCTCCATCTGCGGCAAGAAGTTTGAGAAGAAGGACTGCGTCGTGGCACACAAGGCTAAGAGTCACCCGGAAGTGTTAATAGCTGAGGCGCTAGCTGCCAACGCCGGCGCCCTGATCACGACCCCTGCCTCCCTGCTGGATCTGCAGGGAAACACCATGCAGGCGGAGGTCACCGGCATGGACATGAGCCAAGCCGCACAGGACGGTCCGGCGGAGCAGCTGGGACAGGACGGGCAGCATCTGGCTCAGGTGTCCCAGATGAGTCACGTGACCCAGCAAGTGAGCCACCAGGTGGTTTTACTGGGGCAAGACCAGAACCTCCACACCATGCAGGTGCCAGTGACAATTGCCCTGTCCCCTATCGACCCCCCTTCCCCGGCTGACAACCAGCAGCAGACGCACCTCCAGCTCCAGATGCCCGTCCAGTTTGTGCAGACGGCTCAGCCGCCGCAGCAGCTCACCCTCCATCAGCCCCAGCTGCAGCCTCTGCAGCCGTTCTCCTCCCAGCCGCAGAGCCAGGCGCAGACGCAGATCCTCCAGATGACCTTCCAGCCCGTCAGCCAGTCGCAGACCCACATTCAGCAGATCCCCATCTTAGCCACCTCCCAGCAGCTGCAGACCCTACAGACAGCTGTGTCCAGCCAGCCTCTGCTGTCCAGCTCCCAGAATCCAGCCTCCACCAATGGAGACGGTTTTATTCTGGACAATCCCGTGCTCTCCTCTTCCGCCACAACAGGCAGCTCGCTTCAACAAACAGAGGTTGTGGGGGAGGACGGCGTGGTGTGGGAGCAGGCAGGACAGGGGGAAGTGCTGGTGGATGCTGACAGACATGTCCAGCAGGGCCTCATGTGAAACAGGGATTCACACAGCAGGAGATCAGACCCTGACACTGTTTTGCCATGTTTGTAGGATCATGTAGGATCACAATATGTGTACTGTTCACTCATTGTCATATTTGGTAGCTTTTTAGAACGTGTGTAGATATAAAAGATGTGTTTTGTGTATGTTGTAACCTTTGTACATAACATGCCCTGTAATTAGCCGTTTGACTGTGTATATTGATAGGTTTATGTGACATTATGCAATAGTATAGCCCAGCTCTAAGGAGTAAGACAACAAATCAAACCCCCTATATGTGGCATCCGATAAGTTGAAATATATAAATTTAATTTATGTAACAGATTAACAGAGAATGCAAATTATAAAGTCACAAACCTCTCGCATATAAGGGAGTAAATTCAGTTCAAAACACTGGACAAACTTTTTTGAGTTTATCACATTTTACTGGGTCTTTATTAGATGTGGTTAAAATAAAAATATCAGCTAACATGTTAAACCTTAAAGTAAAAATGAAAACATGTTTATCATACATGTTAATGGTCTCACTGTGCATATTTCAGATTTCAGCAGCCAGTAAACCCACATTGACATCACTAGTACAGCTGGTAAACTTTCTCTATAAAGGAATAAATAACCTGTTTACTTAAATTCCCTCTGAAGTCATCCTGAGCAGCCAAATGTGGACCTTTCACATAGCAAACCACATTAACATCAGGTACAGTCACTGACACGTCAGAAACCTTTGAAGTGTGATGTCGTTTGAGCAAAACTATGTAGAACCCTATATCCTCTCACATTAGATTTGTTCTATCACAAACTATAATAAAAACTGTCCAGGGGTAAGATGTAAATAAATGTCTTGGCTTTTATTCAAAGTGTCTACAGTTATTGTTTGAAAACACAATTTGTAGTTAAACTCATCAACTTTTTCTCCTTTTCAACAGGAGCAGCAGCTGTACAGTTTATCAGTAGTATTTATCAATCCATTGGCCCTTAATTTGCTTGAATGTCATTTGCCCACAGTTCTATTGGTTTATTCTTTAACCTAACTTCTAAACAAATCCCCAAAGACTTTATAATATTCTATAAATCATATATTAAAACATCAAGACATACTGATCCGCTCTCTGTCCCTCTGTGTTGCATACTGCTTCAAAGCTCTTTTAGGAGGAATCAACGTGTTACTCAGCCCAACTCTCCTCTTCTTCCCTTGCTGCACCTCTGACTCTTCCTCTTTAGAGTCCTTCTGGAGATTTTGTGATCCCACAGCCTGAGCTGCCTCTGAGTTTTCTTCGCTCACAGGTGGATGGCAGTCACTGGGAGCAGGCGGAGTCTGGAGGTCACTATCGTGGGCAAACTTGCATTTGATCCCAAACCTGCACCGTCCATCTTTGCGGTATGACACGCACATCCTTTTGCCTCCTATCTGGGAGGGTTTGGCCTGCATGGTGAGGGGCACGTGCTTCTGCAGGGCGCTGAGTCTCTGGTCGGCCTGAGCTTTGAAGGGATTGGCGAACACGCTGCTGTCAGAAAAGGAGGTCAGAGACGGAGATGGCAGCTTAGTGGGATGTAAGGAAGGTGCGGGCAGGATGGGCTGATGGGATGCTGAAGATGCTTGCGTTTGAGGGCGTGGGGGTGGTGTTGATGATGATGGCTCTGGATCATCGCCCTCTGGTTCTGATTCGCTTGAAGCTGAGCCAGACTCCAGCAAAAAGTTGCGGGTTTTCTTGACAGCTGCTTCCGCCTCATCATCCCGATCCCCAACGACCCTTTAATACGGAGCGGAAATTAGTTACGAGAGAAAAACAAAATAAATTCTAACAATTTAACGACACATGGTTAGCTTTAGGTCACGTGTACTCACCCTGCTTTGCCGGTGTTTACATCGTCCATCTCTCCGTCGCTATCCGAGGAAACTCCGTAGTCAACCAGGGAGTTCATACTGGAGCTAAGCTAGTTAGCCTCACAGCTCGGACTCAGAATTTAAAGTTAGTAATGGAGTTCCTGGATGACTGTCCTTCACTGGCTGAAGATACGGCGTTATGAAAATTGCCTAAAGCAATATATGTTTAATTTTATTGTATTTATTAATTTCTTCTAATAAAACACTAGTCCGCCTGCAGGATCGCTGGTGCTGTTATTATTATTATTCGGCGCCTCTGTTATGTTCTACGTCCCTGCACTGACACCTGCAGGACAGGCGTAGAATTACAACCTGATGTTTTAATCAATGCTCATCAATGAAAGCACAAACTGTCAAACAGAGGTACCGTTCAGTTCCTTTTTATATATTCTATGATTTCAGTATCAAGTTTTAGTTTGTTTAGACCGAACAACAATGAAAAAGTGCCTCAAGGGCACTGTTCTGAATGTTTTAGTTGTTTCCCTGCCTCGACACACACCTCACTCGTAAAACAAAGCAAGGTGAAAGAGTTCCCTCCAGCCAGCAGCCATCACCCTCCAGTTCAACACTTGAACTGTGAGTTATTTTTGATAAGGAAAAAGAAAAATACATCACAGTTTCCATGATTAACTGTTTTCATATCAAATTTTGAATGCTTTTTGCCCTTCCCTCCCATTATTCAAATATACCACTAATTTCTCTACCTGTGGTCTTTCTGTTCTTGTCTTTCTTGTTTAACGTTACGTATCATTTGTTATGATCTTCCACTCTTTTTCAGGTATATTATATCCTTAAATACTTTTATCTACACAACCTGTATTAATGAAAGAACAAGTTCTCAGTTTGTCGGGGCCATGTTGCGAACAATGAGTGCAGAGTCGGTTGATTATTTCAGTTTGAAAACTTTCAGTGTAATGGATGCTGTTGCACCAGTAAGAATCGAGAGCACTTTGAACACCAGTATGGTCAAGAACATGAAGAGAGAATGCAGGAAAGCTGACCAAAAGTGGAGTAAAACGGAACTTCACATTCACTACGCGCTGTACAAACAAAGCCAGTGTAATTATAAAAATGAGCTGTCTCCACTGTACTTCACTGCACTGTATCTTTTAATTGATCTTGCTTTTAATCAATTTAATTTATGATTTCTAAATGCTATTTTGATTTGAGTATACCTTTTACTACTTTTTAATGCTTTCTTTGCACTATCTGGAATGCTTAGAAAGTTTTATGTAAAGCACTTTGAATGGTCTTGTACAGGAAATGTGCTGTACAGATATTTAAATAAAAAAATCAATGGAAATAATATTTTTATATTTTATTCATGTATATTCTTGACTCTGCTTTTAGATAATGCAAAAATGAATAACACTCTTTGAACAATTTTACAGTTCACTCCCCCTCCATCGCTTGAAAAGTTTCAGAAAGTTAAAAACAATATTAAAAAAATATTAAGCTTCAGCTGGAATCATCATTTCTTGTAAAGTTTGTACTGGAAGTCTAAATTCAGGTTTTGGTAAGGGATGGCCAAGATTTTGAGACAGTATATGGTCAGACAGGGGGTAAAATAAGGAAAATGACAACTTTGGTGTTTCAGAAAACAGTTTAACTATTGTGTGCCACTACAAAAGTTTCAGTGCATTATAATCCCTTTTAAATCGGACCTAGTCCCCGGACTATCTTGTGTGAATACCCCTCTAGAGTTTCACAACTCAGTGTAATCTTGTTCTTTCAGAAGGCAGTCCATTAATAGCAGTGGAGAAAGTTGTCTAACACGTCTATCTAAACTGCCCCGTAGCTGTTCAACAAGGATGTGAGTCACGTGCACAGCCGCCTCGGCATGTGATTAATCTTTATACACAAACTAGTGAACACTAGTGAACGTTCACACCCTGCAGAAGAAACAACTGTCTCTCTGGAAGAGACCAATCCCATCAGGATTGAAATGTTTCAACACAATTAGAGCAGCGACCGTTTTCTCAAAACAGAGAACTGGACCTAAACCATGCCAGCACAATCCTCGCCGCAGCAGTCGCACGCTCCACTCAGTTCACCATATAACCTTTTCCATGTCTGCTCAGATTGTTATTCAAGCGAAAACCCACATACTTGTTGTCATTCGTCATTGTCTAGACCCTGGTGAGCAGGATGGGAGTTTTCTTCCTGTAATCAATCAAAATTGACCTTGATGGTGTTGATATGAGGTTTGCTGGTTTCACACCTGTCTACAAAGTCCTTGATCCCCTCACTGTACTCCATCCAGTTTGTTTCCATCTCACACATAACCAACAATGGCAGCATCATTAGAAAACATCTGGGGATGGCAGCTGCTGGTGTTACTGCTGAAGTCTGATGAGGAAAGAGCTAAAAACAGTAGTGGGTATAGCACAACATAAATGTGTCGGCTTCTGTCTTGGGTTTAGGATGCTAAACTGTGATGAAACTTGACTGAATACAAGTTGTCACTGAACCAGAACATTTAGGGGTCGATTTATAGTTCAGATACTTTTTCTGGGGCTTTTTTAAAATTATGTTACTTACCCCAATAGAAATCAGTAATTATCAGCAAGGGATAGGCTAATAGTGCGTCACTATTCGTTTGTTTGTTTGTTTGTTTGTTTTTGTTAGTAACAGGAGATGTAGCTACATAACTTGATGTTGTGCTAACAGTTAGCAAAAGCATTATGTTATCAATTTTACAATATTGAGAAATACATACCATAGTTAGTCTGTGGGCTTATTAATAGTGTCCTGAGTTAACTCGCAATGAATTAAATATTACTTGCAGATTTGTTTTTTAAATAGTGTGTTATTTTTTTAACTATATTCCTTTATTAGAATATTTATTAGGATATTTACCATTACAATGATGATTTCATAATTATGTATTTTTGTTACTGTACTGAGAAAATGTATTGTTTGTCACCTCAGTTTAAGTTAATGCCTTTTTAATTTGTGTACATTTTGCCATTTACATTACAATATATTGTTTTTGGTATTAAAAAGGTGAAGGGGTAGAAATAAATGGGATTCCCCAAAAATATAATGGAAATAATGGAATTTGGGGAAAAATTAAACATGTTTTTTCATGACTTTTGCAATATTTCAGACTTTAATAGCTTTTTAGTCACATGACCTAGAAACCTCCAATCATCACCTCATTGCTGGATGCCCCTGCATGTTGCACAGACTTTATTTTGCACATTTTTGCCCCATTCTATTTTCCAAGAGTTTTTAGTATTTCAGACTTCAATAGCTTTTTAGTCACATGACCTAAAAACCTCAATATCCACCTGATTTTCCGTCTCTGCTGTAGATTGCACAACAGCCTTTATTTTGCCCATTTAAAAAAAAAATCTTAATCTAATATTTATAATTTTTAGATATTTCAAACTTCAATGCCTCTTGTCACCTGAAATCACATAATACATTGCTTACTAAATACTAATGCGTCTTATTATTGTGTATTGAAGAGTATTTTAACTGTATTTGCTTATTGTATAAGGATTGTATAGTTATGCATGCATCGAAAAAAGTATTGTTAGTTATTTTTCTTTGGTTGCTGTAAAAAAGAACAATTTACTCTAGGGGATCAATAAAGTATCAGTTATTTATAAAAGCCTTACATTCCCCATAAAAGTTGTCAAATTATATTAACAATTTAATAATTTGTGTGTCAAGCAATCAGGTGGTGATTTGAGGTTTCTAGGTCGTGTGACTATAGAGCTATTGAAGTTTGAAATATTGAAAAATTCATAAAAATACAACGAGACAAAAATGTGCAAAATAGAGGCTGTGCAGCCTGTGGCATGGAGGGACAAGCAATCAGGTGGTAATTTTAATTTTCAGGTCATGTAACCAAAGAGCTGTTTTTTGATTACTGGCATTTGAAAGTTGTTGTCGGTCACGAGGCTGAAGTTAGCTTCCGATTCGCAGCTTCCGATTCGCCAAATGAGTAAAGGGCAATTCCACTTAATTATTGACATTTAACTGATTTTAAAGATGGTCCTATTAAAAAAATACAA
>JAVQJG010035709.1:0-10721 GCA_036024015.1 Craterocephalus amniculus
GATAGCTGTCAATTAGAATTTGTGTGCACAAAACGACAACCGTGCATAATCATATAAAGTTGTGCACAAACAAAAAATTGTAAATTCACATCTTTGTAAAATCACACATAAAATGTTCAAAGTGTATTTTTTCTGAGAGAATACAATTTAAAAAGTTACAACTTCAAAAATTACAAATACAAATTCTCATTTATGAATACAGTTTCTTCCTTATGAATTTACGACTATCAAACAGCACCATGGGGTCACAGACATTATCAGTAGAACGAAGAAAGATCGATTCGTCAAACTGCGCATGCGTCCATTCTGTCTAACCTCTGTTTAGCTGGCGGCGGCAAAATGGAACAATATGAACTATCAATAGTTACCTGATTTCGTTCAGTGCTGGAGCTGAATCCGCCTTCTTTCCATTTTGGCGCCGCCAGCTAAACAGACGTGCACACAAATTCTAATTGACAGCTATCTTACACCATAGTAGACCTTAACATCTTTGGTGAGTAGAATTAGAGTCATGCTATGCATGGACTTGACCTTATTTTTTAGTTTTTATTCTACCTGTGTTAAGTGTAGAAAAATGTCCTCCTTTTTTGTGTTATGGAAATGGCCACCCTATTCTTGACACTCTAGACTTCGAAGCGCGTTAAGCGCGTCTTGACGCTGGAAATCAACGTCGGACATTTAAGTGACCACGGGTCGGGCTTTGAGCGTTAAGCGCTTCTTTGACGCCCCAAAAGCGATTGGTCTGAAAGCAGCGTATGGGTCCATGGATTCTGAACTCGTGGCGTATGCGTAAAGCATGAGGACGTGGTTGTGAAAAGAGGGGGAGAGATGTGACAGTGTGTGGGTCCTGTCACTGTGTGCCTCCGACTGATCATGCCCCCTGGCTACGTGGCCACAGGGATATCCCTTTGGCTGACTGGCAAGCGATCGACCCCTGCCTCCTGCCACACACGTATGAGAGGAGAGATGAAAACAGAGCCCAGGTTTAAAAAAAAAGTGAAGTTCTGCTTTAAGTGTTATCTAGGTCTTGTCCCAGTTTCTGAAAGCAGAATGAAATGCTCACACATGTTATGTTGTGCTGTGCAAGATGTAACCAGGTTTGTACTAGTTATCTTCGCTCATTAATCAGTAACATCGAAAGTAAAGATTGAGAGGGAGTCGGGACAGGAAAAGCTAAACGGCTGGTGAATGCAGCTATAGCTAGCAAGCTATCGTGATAGTGCTACAGGATTATGATGACAATGGTAGCTGGATGGATTCTAACATTAGCATCCTTTCATATCCACATATCAGATCTACGCAGTATAAGACCATATACTGAAATAATGCAAACTGATTCTGAGGCTCAGATGTGACTATGGACTGCTGTGCTCCAACGACCCTGAAAAAATTCACCAAAAAATTCTTATTTTCTCTTCCCAAATATTGCAATCAGGCTTCATAGATTGTACTTGGGTTGGGTTTGCATTGCTTTGTGTCTTAATGTTTAGTATTTTAGTTTCCTCCATTACGTTTCGCTAGCCACTTTCGCTAACTAAAATAGCCTGACTTAATGTCGGGTATAGCTCCTTTAAGACACTACTGAATTGGCCTGATTTGTCATATCTGGATTCTTATGCAAAGGCTGAGTCCCACTCAATGTTTCAGCTTCAGAAACATGTTACAAAAACAAAATTGTGGCATTTGTAGGCTTCTTCTGTTTGAGGGATCAATAAGAGGGAAGTCTTTCCCTGCAAGACTGACACTGGATTGTAAAGTGGGATAATTTTATACTATTCGGCCGCTGGTGTGTGTGTGTGTGTGTGTGTGTAGCTAAGCTAATGCTGCATCTATTTGAACTGGGAACGGATTTCCGACTGGGAAGTCAGAAGTCGAACCAGCCTCACCAGCCCCGACTTCACATTTAAAGATGGCTGCGCCCATTATTTACATTGCTGCAGAAGCCCTATAATATCATGTTTATTTGCACTTCTGACCAGTATTTGTTGCATTAAATCAGGCGTACACGTAGTGTTGTTGGAGGTAAATGTAGTGAGATGCTGCTGTGTAGTTCACTTTTTTCATGAACTACGCTGTCAGCTGTAACGAGATCCAAACCAGGCAACCAGCAGTGCGGCTCTTCTCAACACACTTTATTGTTTAGAAACGGCCAGTTCCTTTCTGTGGATGTAGTAAAACAGCTGATGCTGCTTAGAAACAATGTTTACATGTCGGTTTTAGTCGCTTTGCTGGTTTAAAACAACAATGCATTTAATGTGGAAGCTGCCTTATTATTTTTCTGAGTTGTGAACTGGAACGCTCTCAACTCAGGCGTGACGTCATTCTCCAGTTCCGACTTCCCAGTTCCGAGGTAAATGGAACGCAGCATTAGTAATGGACCACCGGGATCTGCGTGCTGTGAAATACGAGGCGGCTCGGATCCTGGCACCAGAAGGGAGGCGGAACAAAGTAGTTTGGGTTGATGGACACCTCCTTGGTCCTCTAACCAGCCATGCTCATGTTAGCCAACGTATGCTAGGCTAACCTACTGCCACCACAACTCTCTCACACACATGCGGGCACATTATCTCACCACAAACTCACTCACTCACCCAAACGTGTCCCAGTCACTCTCTTGCAACTGCATAATAGATAATTAGTCTCAAAACTCACGACACTGCTTATCAAGGAAAAAATATTCAAAGATTCCCTGTTTCTCTTAGAGGTATGATTAACCGATTACATGTCCTGATATCATTTGGCGGATGATTTTGCACAGGCTGACGTATAATCTGTGCGCCTGCACTATTAAATGCGGAAAAAAGAAAATACACACTTTTAGCATAGATTTACTCAAATAGAATTTTGCACAAAGTTTGGAAAACATAGTCTGATAGGTAAGTTATTACTCTAGTCTGATAACCCATAGTGGGCTAAGGTCAATTTTTCCTTTCTGTATACCTTTAACAAGAATTGCATACCCTATACAAATGAACATTTAGATAAAATGATAGACAATGTGGTTTTAAATGTTTTAAATGTGTTTTTGGTGATTAATAAAAGGAAGATTTGAAAGTGGCACTTCCTGTAAGTTCCATCCCCTCCTGTTGGCACATCCATAGGTTTACATAGTAAAGGCTAGATGCTTCATGGCGGAGTTTTGAAAAGCGTCACAGACGGCCATCTTACTAGTCTACCTCAAATCTGAGGAATAGTGATTTTTCTAAAGAGAAATCACATTATTGTGAGTAGTGATGGCTGAGTGGAACATTTGAGAGACTAAATTGTTAAGAAAAACAATATTCCTTGAGAAGAATTTATCCATCTAAAACTTCCAGAGCCAATTAATGCCATCTGGTGGCCATAAAATGTAACTTCAAACTCAGTAAATTGGAAAATTTACATGCATACTTGATCGTTTCGTCTGTGATAACTTATTATATTCAATTCAGTTTTATTTCAAAAACATAGATTTAACACAAATGTCTTGTCCCTGTGTATATAAATTACCCTTGTCAGTTTTTCATGTTAAGTTCAATGTTATAGTTATTCATAAGTATCAGAATCACTTATTTTATAACAAATCAAGCGGTTTCAAAATCGGTAGAAAAGTGAGCATGTTATGGTGATTTTAAAACTACATGCTTCATTAAATCAATGTTAAAAGTGAACGGGCTGCCTGTAGTAAGATGGCTGCCTAGTATGAACATTGCACTCCATTGGCCAGCAGAAAAGGTGAGTCATTTAGCCTTTATTTATGTATATGAACCCACCGGTTAAAACCACTCCTCTTGCAATAAGCTCCATCCCCTCTCTGCAATGTTCCGTTCAGAGAAAGTAAGTGGTAAGTAAGGAGCCCGTCTGGTGACATTGAGTAGAAATATATTACTGGTCTGTGGTACTAATACATGGAAACAGGATTATTGAATCTTTTCTAAATTTTAGTTATGAGTTTAAATTTATGGGTATAGAAAATGTATGCGTAATTTCATTTTAATTAAACCTGATTTAATTTTAATTTTGTGATAAATTTTAATGATGCAACTGACTTCACTGGGTTCATCCAACTGAAAAGTTGTCTACAGAACAAATTGGGACAATTGTTACACCATTTAACAGCTACTTTGGCCAACTCTATCCTGCCTATTCCATGTCCTGTGCCTGGTCTATGACACATGTCCCTCAAAAACCCTGAAATTTCAAGGGGCAAGATGGGCTGCTGGAATGACACCCTGCAATCTCGATATCATTGTTAGTGAGAGACACATATTTCAGGCACCTTTAAGTGCATGGATGGATGGTACTTTAATTGTTAAAATGGCAATTCAATATTTAATTTATTCCTGTAATTTGAAAATGTATTTTGCAATGAAATATTCAATATAGTTTTGAACATCATAATAACAAACAAGAATTAAAATTGAATGATCAAATGTCATGTTGTCATGGCATATTTGTACCTTTTATTCAATTAGATATTCATTTCTCAAAATGTATTGAGGTTGGGACATGTGACATGTGACCATTACTTAATTATCCTTTGTGTTTTAGTAATGCATGGGAATTAATTAACTTTAACTATAACCACAACGTCATAACATGTGGCCACAACTTAATTATCTTGTCCCCATGTGTTAAAAATCTATGGATATGATTTAACACTTGACTTAATTGTATCGTTCTCATGTGTCAATAACGTGACCGCATTAATGACACGTTGGAAACACCTAATTATTTTTTGTCCATGTTCATAATATGGTCTTGTTTAATTATCTCGTTCATGTGTTTTAATCCATCCATCCATTTTCTGTCCGCTTAATCCAATTGGGTTGCGGATGTGCTGAAGCCTATCCCAGCTATTAACAGGTTTTTTAACCATGCACAGGAATGAACTAACTCGTGTCAACTGTAACCTTAATTGAACATGTGTCCACAACTTGATTGTCTTGTTCTTTCGTGCCAGAATCCATGTAAATGACTTAGTAGTCTGTCGTCATGACTTATTTTTTCTTGTTCCCACATGTTAAGGAATCAGTCGTTATGATTTCATTATTTTACGCCATGACTGAACTATCTCGTTCATATGCGTAAATAACACTTTGAAACAAGTTACGACTTAACACATGGAAACAAACTTTTCTTTGCCGCACAATTAAATGTATTAACTTATGATGTCATCAGATGACGCATCTCTATCGCTTATCCAACAGACAGGAAACATTTAGAAGAACTCTACATCTCAGACTAAGCGGTTGTTTCTAAGTTAACGAAGCTGCTTTGTTCCCCTGTAATTATTTCAAACTGCTTCAGTTTTGTCACCTGACTTTTAGTAGAAAACTTATTTCCCCAAACTGCTTCTTTCACATTCAAACAAAATGCTAAATGCTAACATGTCCGTCAAAGTGCGTGACCAAATTTTGCGAAGCATCCGAAGTGTAAGATTGTTTGTCCAATCAGACAAAGAGGACTTGGGATTACTTTTAATCCGATGTGGTTACGTGTCAAAGTGTGTGTGTGTGTGTGTGTGTTTGGATGGGAGGGTGGTTACATGAAGTAAAATCACAAAATGGAAAAAAAGAGTAATCCCCTGATTTTGTACATACCCATCTACTGTATTGAAGTCAGACCAAAATCACAAAGCAAGGCACATGTTTAAAAAAAGAAGAAGAAAACAAACAAAAAAAAAAAGCAAAATATAATAAAAGTGAAGAACAGGAATTGCTTGAATTATACACATCGCCACACCTGGACACATGTAGGCCAAAAACAACAAAATAATAATAATAATAATTATAGTAAAAAGAACAGTTCCTCGATATATCCCAACATGGTATCATACAATGATTCATTAGCTTGGACCACATAAGCATGGAGAAGCAAACTGATTCAACACTCAGATTAGATCTGTTTACTGTGAAAAATACTCTTCAGGATCACACACACATCATAAATACACTTCTTATTTTTACTTCTTTTTTTGCAAACATCCATATATATAATCTCTATGTGATCAGAATTTAAATACCACAACTATTCTCTGAATTATTTATTCATAAATGCGGAGCGTGGTTGCTAAAACCTTGATTTTTCTCAATGGGCTGAGGTGCAAATCAAATCCTGGACCGTTGCTCCAACTTCTGTTAAGTTAAAGCACAGAAATAATTCTTCAGGTTTCACCGAACTCTAACACTGCTCGCTCCGCTCCAACCAATGTTTTTATTTACTCTTATTATTCTATCCCATGTACATAAACGTCTGGCAACACACTACCACACTACAGTTACCATGGTGATGCCAATGAGGATGGGGATGTAGATTGTCCTGGCAAAAGCTGGGTGAGGGGTTGGGAGAGTGAGAGAATCGCTGAAGTGCAAGAAAGTGAATTGCAGTTTATTTTTCATCTTAAGGATACAGGATTTTATAACAGGATGCATCGATGCTAATCTTATTAGCTAGATCTGGATAAACGGAGGTATTATTCTAGAATAAACTCACTTATTAACACAAGATGGGCTGCAGACCCAGTTTTAGTATAATGGTAATTCTGTCACATATAAACAGTATTTTATGCCTCAAAGATGTATTATTCATCACATTGAGTCAAAGCGGCTTTAATGTTTGTCTGATAAACAAAGAGTCATTCTTTATAATGGCCAGTTTGGTGCAAGGGATTTAACTTAATTATAATTCAAAAACACACATTTTGATGAGTAAACATTGTGGCAAACCTTGGTCATAAGAGGAGCAACATAAGTATGAAGTACAGGAGAACAAAAACATGAACATTTAGAAGTCATTGAATCATCAGCTCTGTGTGACACAACTACTGCTGGAAGGGGACATTTCACTTCTAGATTTATTTTTTCTGGGATTACATTAAATGTACAGTTAGTTGTAGAAAAGCCAAACCTCTAATTGTTAACTTCTATTATTTTATTTCAGCTGAAGATTGTAAGAAGAGTTAATGGTTGATGGATTTATGAGGCTGCCATCGTAAAGCTAGCATGTCCGGAGGCTACGAAGCAGCTGCTTAGTCAGTTCAATGTGAAATCACAAGCTGGAGTTTACACCTTCCCAGTAGGAAAAATCAGGTGGAACGCCACCCAGTGTTAAGTTTCCAACTCTGGAAAGCTAGTGGTACGTCAGCGTTCCCAACCTCCTCATTCCCGCACGGCTCCCCAGCACAAACTAAGCAGCTACAATAATAAATAACCAGTTTATTAGCACACGTTTGCACACAATGCTACCCTCTCTCATTAACACACTGCTGCCGTTACACGTCCAAATAATGTCATGTTTAACTTTTACCGCCCGTTCAGTGGACCAATTCAAATGAAATGCCACTTAAAAGGGCTTTCATTCAGTTCCACAACCAAGGCTATGAAGCTAATTTGCTGTTTAAGGTGGTTTGTGTCATATTTGTGGGATTATTAACATCATGTCCAGCTACTAATGATACAAGTAGAGACACATTTTGACATCAAAACAACTTAAGAGGGTTTTCATACAATGTGCTAAAACAACCGTTTTTTATGGTTTAGAAACAATAAAGACCAAACGATTCCCACTAAGCTAAAGTAGAAATCATACATCATAAAAATCATTTGCTCCAACTTTCATCGGTTCATAAGGTTTAAATTGAGGTTTAAGTTCTTCTCTCTCTGTCCCCAGGTACTAATCGGAAAATTAAAATATGCTGGAAAAGTTTTATTCAGGCAAGTCAGATGCAAGATTGTTTTTTCAGAGGCCTGACATTTTTGTTTTTAATATCCATTTTTGAGTTTTTTGATTTGAGGTTTTCTGAAGCTGCAAATCCTAATCAGCAAAATCTGAACAAATAAAAGCTGAAATACATTGATTTGGATACTATGTGTCTATAAATGTACATTTCATCTTCGAAGTTAAGTTACAGAAATGCAGCACTTTTTCAGGATATTCTAATTTTCCAAGTAGTCCCTGTATGTAAACTGTTTGCTGTGCGTATCGTGTAAATCATGGAGATATACTTCTTTCTAATGAATAGTGTTTTCAGCATTCATTAAATGTACTTTGACTCAATGCTATGTGATCATTTGAGTGGGAAAACTGCATTCAAGCTGCACAAAAGTTAAATTTGAGAAGCAGGACAGTATAAGGATAATGGGACATACTGGGAAACCTGAGGTTTGCTGCTTCAGCTCATCAGTAAGCAGTGTTTCTAAAGCCCTCTTTCTAGATGCACAGCTTTCATCGCAGCGCTTGTGCTGCGCTTCATGAGGGAATTTGGAGCCACTTAGCCTCATCCTGCCGTTGTCTGCCTCAACTTTCCACGTTAAAACCCGACCCCCGCATCCTTCTCCGAAACATTCCCAAACTTTACCTCATTTTTCCACAAAACAACCTGCTGTAGCTTTTTCTCCATCCCTTTGTTGTCTGTTTATATTGTAAAGATTCCTGTGTGTGTGTGTGTGTGTGTGTCAGTGTGCAAGCCGGCTGCATGGGTCATTGTGCTTCTCCTCTGTACGTGCGTGTGTACGTGCATGTGCAGGGTGATGAAGAGGATGTGACAGAGATGCAGCCGGGGCAGGGAACGGAATTTGATCCTGAAACTCCACATATACACATTTGTCATACCGCCTCCATCATTCACGCTCACACACACGCACACACACACCCTTCGGGAGCTGAATAGTCTCATTTGGTCACAAATGAAAAAAAAAAATCCACCAAGTCATTTACATCGTCACAACACCAGAGGTCACCATTCCACACAGAATCAAGACATGAAACCAAAGAGCTAGAGATTTATATTCATCGGTATATCATATATTACTGTGCTAATGCAGGACTTTTCAGTAGATATAAACTCTCCATGCTTAGAATGTACACATACCATACTATGAGTCATTACACAGTTGGTTTTTCAATCCATGTTCATGTTTGTTCTCCTAAAGAGTCTTTGTGGAGTTCTTGAACGACTCATGTTTTGATTGCGGTCACCTCCACTTTGGTACGTTTCCTCATCTTCAGTATTTCTTCTTCTATGTCCTCTCCCCCGTACGCCATTGTGTCTTTTTCCCCGTCCACTCCTCCTTCTTTCCTTTTATCATCCACTCGCCAATCTCCCTCTGCAACATGTCTGTCCGAGCGCTGCTGCATCGTTCTGGCGGTGAGAGGCGGGAGGTGAGAGGAAGGAGGGGGGAGGGGTGGAGGCTTTTCTGGAGCAGCGGCAGCAGCGGACAGATGGACGGACTGCAATTCAGAGCGAAGAAGGAGGCAGGAAGAGGAGGATGAAGAGGAGGAGCGAGAGATTGAGAGAGAGACGGAGAGGCGTGCTGCCCGTTGTGCTATCTGAGTCACTCCTGATGCAGTGTTGCCGTGGAGACCCGCCGACTGGTATCTGTGCTTACTCCAGCATGGCGTCCAACTGGTCGGCCAGGTCGTCGAACATGCTGCCGATGTCGTCCAGGATGCTGACGGTGGTTTTCTGCTCCACCACAGAGCTGGATGGAAACACAGACATGAGGTTAGAGAGTCTGACGGGAAATGCTGCGAAAGTTTTTCATCTTTTCACGTTGTTACGTTTCACCACGAACACGGAGAGCAAAGCAGCCGTCCACGCCGACCACTGGGGGGTCATGTGAATAGGTCATGTGACTCCTTTGTACCTTCAGTAGCCTCGAGTGTGGACACATTTGGGTGGCTGCCCTAGCCGAGCTGATGGCGCGTTCCTGTGTGACGTCGTTACCAGGTTGTCGGAAAGTTTAGTTAGCCTGCTAGTGAGTTTAGCTAGCTAGTTAACTTTAAAAAACCCTAAAAAATGTGTCCTTTATATTTTATAATGCAAGAGCTAACCACATGTAGAGGAACAGAGCTGGGGTTCCCTGTGAAAAAGAAATGAAAATCCAGCTGCAGGGGCCGGGATCGAGGTTCCCGTTTGACACCACAGGGTAGCAGCCCAACTTCACTCTGTTCTGTTTTCTTACGGAGACGCATCTAAACCCAGATTTCCTTTTTGTCCTGATGGTGGAGATGCAGTTTTATCAGAAACGAACCCAACAGGAGCAGGTTGACAAGACCAGGTCCATTCATTCAATTATTTTGTTGACTATATATATATAATTTATTTACTTTTTAGTTTTGCAGAAATATGGAACGAATCAAGTTCCTTTTCTGCTCAATAATGAACGAATAACATTTTTTCAAAATATGGGACGATTCTGTTTTTTACGGGACACCTGGCAACCCTAAACAAAGCCTAACAAAGCAAATGCACGAGTAAAACTGGGATCGCAGCTGTCCGTTATTCCCCACTTTTTCATTGCTTGAAACTTAAAATACGTTCAGTTCCAAATGTAAACAATGTAATGTTTTCTGCACACAAACATTATTCATGTCAAACATCAGAGTTTGCATGTGTGATAAATGTCAATACATTTAAATGCCTGCTGAGAAATGTCATTTTTTAATTCACTGTGGTTACATTTGTTTATTTCTCAAGCATGCTAACATGCTGAAGTGAAAAGGTAAACATGGAAAAAGGCTCTTCTTACTCTTCATGCCGCAGGATTTTATCCTCCACAGCCTGCAGAGCAGCGGCCAGCGATGCGCTCGTCTCCTCCAGCTTCTGATGCACCAAAGAATCAACCCCAAAGTCTGTGGGCGCCGTGGCCGGCGGCGTGAACCCGCCCCCGGCGATTCCACTGTCCACGGACACGCCCCCAATAGAGGAGCGGGGGGGCTTGACGGGGGGCAGGGTGGGG
>JAVQJG010035713.1:0-13398 GCA_036024015.1 Craterocephalus amniculus
CAAGTGTTACCTTTATATTGATACCAAGCTTATTTAAATGAACCTTGTGGTTGCAGAGATATACTCATTTAAAGTGAAACATGTAATTTTGAGGAATTTTGGCCTAGAGCTTAAAGGGTATGATTCAGATGTGTGGAGGCAGGAATACATTGAAAACCTGCTGGAGTTTGGCCCCATACTGGATTGAGAAATCCTGATCTACATGATCAAGACCTCACAGATATATGGAAGCAAAAGAAACAGAATTTAGACAATTGAAAAGTCCACTTGGTTTACATCCTTTCAAACATGAGCGGACTGTTCCAACACTGATAGCAGTGACTGTCAGGTCTGTCAAACTGCACCTGGAAAAGGTGTACAACAAGCTGTGCTGAAATTTGTTTGGGATTTTTTCCTGCTTATGTCAGCTCTGAGAAATCTGGTGGAACTGGTTAGCTGAAGAACAGCGAGAAGCCTGTATGTGTCATTCATGAGTGACTGTTGGGTTAAAACATGTGGACGATTGCCATGCGAGAGCAGTTTGGCTGCTTTGTCCCCGCCCGGCTGTGGACCTCATCAATACAACCCCAAGCTAAAACTTTGCCTACGAAATCAACACGATGCTGCGTCGAGGCAAATGGCAGAATGCCCTCGCAAAGTTTTACCCCCTTTTACAGCTAAGCAGACGAATAGTGGACAAGAAACTTGACATTGTCATTCTAAAATCAAAGATCCAGCATATCACTCCTGCAAAGGTGAAACTCATCATGGACGACGGCCTTACTTCACAGGAAATCTCCCGTTCCGCATCCCAAAGGTGCTCTACTGGCTCACAGTGATTTCTGTGTAAGAGGAATGCTACCGGATGTGGCTGCTTAACTTCAGAGCACTTTGTGTTGTTATCAGAGCTCTGAAGCTTCACATCTGGATTCTGGCTTGACAGATGCCCAGACTGTACAGTAGGCCGAAGGAATTCCTCAGATAGGGAGGTGATGGGACTGTTTACATGTGGGAGAAATAGGCGATAGAAGCCGAATACCTCAGTTATTAGTGTAGTTTCCTGTAAGCAAATGTCTATTTCCCTACTTCAGTTTATGTCTAACAAAATGTACCTGTCTGACAAGAAAAAATGATAACACTGATGGTTTCCATCAAATCCAGACATCATGTGATTGATGCTTTTCATGCTTACACACTGAAAAAGAAACACTTCGAGGCTGAAGTATTGGAGAAATCTAGTTTAGTAAAGAGTACAGGTAAAGCATAAAAGAGATTTTAAAAAATCTAACTTTATTTTAAATGCAAAATGTTTCATAAGAATCACTTTGACAATACGCTTCACTACTGGTTGTCATGTTTAGTACAAGAAATGTCAGAAATCCAAAACCAAAGACACTTTTTATTGCCTTTTTAACAACCCTGTCAGTCAATAAATGCCACTAATTCTTAGATTTGAGAGGCCCATCGTTTGCAAGTCTGAAAAGGAAGACTCATTTTTGATAAACGGACCGATGTTAATGAAGCAGTCGAGAGCGCAAAACCTCAAACCTACAGCAGGAACCAAACACAAATCATCCGAAACATTTACCGCAGTCACACCCACACTGATCGACTTGGTGAGAAAAACAGATCACCAACGGATCTGCCTCTGTGGTTAGCTGAGTTTCACCACACTTTAATGCAAGATGTGAACGCTCACATAACAGGACACTGTCCCCAGACCTGCTCTATTCACTGTCAGCAGCATCTCCAAGTCTGATAATACATTTAAAGTCTTACTTTGAAGAAAAAACCCTGTTCAGACCTTAACCCATGAGGTTATTTTCTCTAAAATTGGCTGACGCTGAAACCAACTTGTGATGTTTAGTGTAAGTTTCATGTTTTTTTATTCATTATAACTGGCAGCTTAAGGTAAATTAAATTACTCAAGTATGGCAAGTGAGTAAAACAGCCCTTTTATAATAAGAATGGGGCTGCAGAGCAAACAGGTGCTCAGATCATAAATTGGAGGTGAGTGCTCTTAGCTTTTATCAAATGGATCTTAATAGACATTAAACTCATCTACATATGTTTCCTCTTCAAAGAAGAGAAGCTTTTACTACTGACAATCTATAATTAGAATATTTACACCTAATATCAGTAAAAATTGGCGTTCATTGTTTATAAACTGTTGGTTAAGTTTAATGAACTTAACAATAAAAAACAAACTGAGCATTAAATTAAGAAAAGAAAGGAAGAACTGTGATATAAGAGTTAATTTGTATGTTATCATTGTGATTCATGTTTCATGTTATAAAGCATCCGGTCTGCAGACAAACGAGAGGCTTGATGCCCTAATGGAAAAAGCAGGGACACTGCAGAGGTGGACTGTTGGTGGAGTAAATCACGGTCATCTTTATTCTGCATTAGCGGAGCTGTTTATGACTATGTTGTTTATGACAGTAAGTCAGCATGTTCCAGTTTTCACACACGATGCGGCTGGCATGAGGGCAGCTCTCACCTCTGTGTCTTTCTCTGACAGTCCGCACTCCGCGGCGATGAGCATGAGCGTCGTCCCGTCCGGATGCTTGCTGACTTTGTTGAAATTCTCCTCCAGCACTTTGATCTGATCCTCCGAGAGTTTCAGACACTCCGTCGCTTTAGAAGCCATATTCCTAAGTGTGTATGGTTTTTAAAATGATCTCCCCCTCCCTGATCTCCGGCAATTCCGCAGTTTTTACGGGTTCAGCCTCAGTCCTGGTTGCGGCTCAGATGTGCGCACAGCTGGACGCGGGGATGGAGGGCGCTCCGTGCTTTTAGCTGGAGTGTGTGAAGGAAGTGGAAAGCGGTGTGTGAGAGAGGATGATGATGTGTGGGGACTACAACTGTCAACAGAGGCGTGTCGCGGGCGGGAGCCAGTCTTACCAGTAGAGCCCTCCCCATAACAACTGGAGGGAGGCGGTACACACGGTGCCAGCTCCAGCAGTGTGTGGAGCGACGTTACACAAGTAGTATTTGATCATTATGCAGATAAAACGGGTCATTAGCCTGTAAATAGTCATGCTGAAATGAAGGCTTGTAGAGCTAAGTGAGGTGTTTATAGAGGCAAGAGTTCAAAATCATCTCACACAAAAAGTTGACACTTCTTGAAAAATTTATTTCTGATGTTTCAAGTCTGATCTTCAGAAATCAAGTGGAGTTTGTAATCTGTAATTAATTTACAAGTCAATTTCATAATGAGGTTTGCATTTTTGTGTCTGAATGGATGGGATTTTTAATAGCCTTAACTCAACATTTTAAATACAGCATTAAATTGTGTGGGACCTATGCTCACCAGAAATCATGTTAGGTCCACATTGCTGGGTTGGACCCAATTTTACCTTCAGAATTACCACAAGATCTTGTAGATTGAACTAAGCGTTGGTTACACCACTGACACCATTCAGCTTTGTGACATGTTGCATCATCCCGCTAGAGCCATCAGAAGGTAGCAGACTGAGATCATAAAGGGACGGACATGGTCAGCAACAATATCAGGTAAGCTGTGGTGTTTGAACCATGTTCAGTTGGTACTAAGAGGCTTAGTGTGCCAAGACAATGTTTCCCAAACCATTACACCACCACCCACCATACTGACATCACAGATTCATGCTTTCATATTGTTGATACCAAATTCTGATGTTTTCATCTGAATGTAGCCGCTGAAAGTGAAGCTCAGCAGACCAGACAGACAGTATCCTTCCAGTCTTCTGCTGTCCAATTCTGGAGGAAATTATATATTAATTACTTGATATCAACACATTTTAACACATTTTCTGCTGTAAGTTACCAACTAAAGGCAACACCAGTGAATCCAGGCCATAATGAACATCTGTTTTTGCAGGATATAACAATGAGAATTGACAATGAATTGAAGCATGAAAATGATAGAAGGATACCGACACAGCACACAGACACACAAAAAAAATGTTTTCATTGTAGACAATATACAGAGTTCCTAAATCAAAAGACATTGGATATCCGTAGCAGATATTTATCAGGAAGTTGTCCACCGCGCTGCAAGCAAAGGCAGGATACATTATGTGGACATATATTTGCAGACCAGGATTGCCACACACCTGTTTCAGGCTTTAGCAGTTTCCCTTGTCATGAACTTTGAACTGAATGATGAAATGTGCTGCCATTGCTCAGGATTGCTAATGTAGCTTGTGATGAAAAGTTGACATGTCACTACAAAATGGATGGATTTTGAATGGCTGCTCACTGGTCTACTCACATATGATGTGTCACAGACAAACCAGAAGAGTAAGAAGCAATGGACCAAAAATCTGGCATCCTTGGTGTTGCATGATCGTCACTGTCCTTCCAACTATTATTTTACTATCATTTTCAAAACAGCTGAGATTACACAACCCCATTGCTATGAGAATTTCTCTATGCATATAGAAAAATCAAATAAGACCACAATGCTAACTGAAGACACTCGAAGGACAAAACCCACCAACGGCCTAAAACTGGATGAGCAAAAATAAGAACGTTCTGCAGATTTTATGCCAATTGTGTGAAATTTTTCATAGAAAAGATGTTAAATTGAATTTCATGGCTTAAATTATTAGCAGTAAAGAAAGTATCAAAGTATTGTGTGAAACCTGGTGCTCCACTGGCAACAGCCTAACAAAACAAAAGGCCAAAGGACTCATTTCCTGGTTCTCCATCCGTAACATACACGTAATCTATATTCTGCTCTTATTACTGAACTTGTTGACAGTACCTGTCCAAGACTACAAAATAACATTCCTAACACAGACACTCAAGAGGAAGGCTTTCCTTCCGCATCAGTGATACACTCTATGTTTACACTGTTATTCTTTAGTGACGTAGAACTGCTCTTTTATCAGACTGACAGACCGTTGCGTTTTTCCTTCAGGGAAAACATTCACCACCAGCTTGTTCAATTTCACCCAAGAGAAACAGCAAATACAGGCTCCCTTATCCACAACACACGTGCATGTTTAGTTTCTTGTGATGCTATTATTAGGTTTTGATTAGACCCATAATTGAGGTAAAATAGTGAAAACTCCTTTTAAGCGACAGCAAAGCCTACTGTATTTCCTCCTACACACAGTCCAGGCAGTCTTTTCATTGGTGACACAGTACAGGAAATCATCAACAAGTTCAAAGACATGTTTGTTCTTTAAGGATGCAAGTAATCCTGAACACAGGTTTGGAGAGAGATATGTAAAGTTTCTCTGTATTTTTAACTGCAGACTCATTAAGGGCAAATTTAATAAAAGAATGCAAAGCTTTCCAGAAGGGTTAAGGGTTAATAGTTCAAAAAAGACTTGATCTGAATCAATGATCAGAAAAAGAAAGATGTAGTGAAAGGCTCTTCTCATGTTTTTGGCTTTTAAATGAAAAGGTAGCAGCATAAAAGTAATTTTTGATTAATATTAGACACTAACCCTAACCCTAAAATACAATGTTATGAATTTTACCAAGGAACATACCTTTTATTAATTAATTAATTATCTGACTCATTATTAGCTACATGGACGAGGAAATTGCAGCCATATCTAGTCTTCCTCTGGCTGGAAATATATAATGACAAATCTTACTTGTTTCAGGGCTTCCAATCATTCCGGATACTTGACACCTCGTTGAGCTTCACAATTACATTGCAACATGGCTCCAATCAAAACACTGCATGAACATATTTAGTTCACTTTCAGATGATAAAACCGGGGTAACTATTAAAACTATGAAAAACTGTGATTTAAAGCTGGCATGCAAGAAAACATCATATCATGAGCAATCATCTGCATTTGTAGACGGTTTTGGAGATCAGATTCATGAAACGATCAATGAACACATCAACAAATTCTCGCCCTAAATGTTTTATTGGATGTGAATTGAAGCTGTTGCTCTCGCACGTCATGCTAGCTTTCCTAATTCCCCCTTTGTTAATGCTAGCCTATTAAAAGGGGGGTATCATGCCATTTTCAGGTGCAAAGAACACTTTTCTATAGCCCTATCAAATTACCTTCAGTTGTTTTGAAAATGTTGTATATAGAAAAAACAACTCAAGAAATGTAACTTGCACCATGTCTGCAAATGAGGCCTTGAAAATTCGCTTCCGTGTCTTTAAGATTCTCCGACCCTTTCTGACATGCCCCCTTAGCATGTGGCTGCAGCTGAGAGTGGGAGGGTGGAAGAGGAAGGACTAAGGCTTAGCAAGGGAGGGGGAGGGGCTTTGCAGAGTGGGAGGGGCTATGCAGTAGCAGCGGTTATGGCTCCTCTCTGTGACTACCTCAGGGAATACAGGGTTTTCTCAGATATGCTTGAATGAGTGAAAGCAGCCTGTGGGACATGTTGTTGGTGAAGAAATGACATAATAAAATAATAGAACGGTTAAAAGTCACTTTCGCGTGCTACCCCCCTTTAAGCTAAGGCACCAGAGGGTGGGGCTACTATTGTCTCTGCAGTTTTTTTTAAATGAAATGTATACATGTGGAGGCGATTATATTGAAATTAATTCTTTTGTGGTATGAAACTGGTGAAAAATGTAATTATGAAAGTTTTAATAGAATTTGTACAAACTGCAAACTTTCTGTTACCCAGTTATTGTTTTTTTAATTCTTTTCAAACAATTATGATATTCACAGGCATATAGAATACTGAGATATTTTTCCCTTATGAGGAAAGTCATACTTGTTGCATTCAATATAGATACCTTAAAATACGATTACTAAATGGCAAATAATAATGCTAGTAGAGGTAAACACATTACCTTGCAAGTTTAAAATACATTATATCTGCAGATGCTCTTTCATGAGACAGCTGCTGAATGTGTCCTCTAAAAGCAGCGGATGAAATGTAATAAAACTTGGCAACACGGCACATAACAAGCATTTATAGCAGATAAGCTGTCGATTTACAACAGACAAACAGGACAGAGTTCTGTGGAAATGTCCCCCCACTTAGCACTACCAGAGCTGATTGGCTGCTGGTGAGAATTCAGGTCTGTCAAGTGATAAGAAAGAAAGGCCCTGTCTCTGAGAGATCCAAAGTTCAGTGTTGGTGCCTATAAATGGGATTATCTGTTCTATTGTGTTTGTAAATCATAAAGACTTTTTCTCACTGTTTGCCCTGGTCATTAAATGCACTAACATTTAAATATATATGTTTCTATATGTATCTACACTTTTTGGTTAAGGGTGTATCATGAATTACTGGATATGTTTGGGATAACTGGGAAAATGTAATAAATATGTTCATTTAATTTAATGAACATACGTATGAAAAACGACCCAAATGGTATGGGGCTGTATTTCGGGGTGATATTCTAGGTTTTATTGTCAAATTAAGTTAAAGTCACTCCGTACTCCTCATTCTGTGTGCTTATATCATTTACCATATATTTTTATATTAATTCAATCTGATCTGGAGGAAAAGTTTTAATGGTGGTAGAAGCATTTTTATTTTTCAATTTTTTATGAATTTGATCAACTTTCCATTGAGCAGTTGAAGTTACAAATAAATTTTGTAATTTTATATCATTTTTTGGAAAGAGTTGGGAAACTGAAACCTAATTAATAAGTCTGATAAGTCTGACATATTTAAGAATTTATCTCTGTTTGACTAACTACAACAAAACATTAAATAATATGTGTAAAATCTAAAATTATGTGTCAGCAGTGGCATTGAATTATAATGTAGGTGAAACTTTATCAAACGTACTTAACATAATTTTCTCTTGAGTAAAAGATAGAGAATTTATTTCCTGTATTTCTTTTTATCCTGACAGGGTGAATTTTATTTGGTGATGAACACCAGACCAAATAATGTGTTGGACAACAAGGATATAAAAATAGAAAACCATCTTGATAAGTTTGAGTGGCCATGAGGCTGACCAGAGTAAAATACCTCGTGTCATGACCTTTATTTCCAGCTTCTGCAGGAGTTACCTGTGAAACCATAATCTAAACTATATGGATCTGATGTATGAAAGTTTAGTTGGATAAAAGCTTTCCTGCCGACAGAACTGAGGGAAGACAGCAGTAAACCCTGAAGGTGTGAAGGTCAAAGTCCAGTGCTGCTTTTACTTACGTGATGTTACGAAGCCCATATCAAACACTGCTACGCTCTGTGGTGAAAGACATGTTCAGAACAGTCTCAAAGATAATCTGCTTCTAATTTTTACATGCAGTCGTTTTGTCTAGCGGATAAGACAACAGCACTCTGTCCTGTTTTCAGTCCATCACTGATCACTGCAAGCTGCTGGTATCATCAGTATCTGTTTTATCTCCTGTGTTTTAAAGAAAAGTCCACAATGTATTCACATTAACTGGCCAGTCACACTTGCATGATTGCACTTTCCAAGCTTTTGTTGCTAATAGCGGATGGTTTATTTTCATCGTTTTTTGGACAGTGACAGCTTTTGCATCACGGCTTGGTTGGACAATGTCTCTGGATTTATGTACTAGAACAACACAGCCTATAAAACCAGAGCTGTGACAAATTATTTCGACATCCACACTTGGCTAAAATATTTATGTTTAGCTTTGTTTTTTTTTAAATTAAACATTCATCCTTAATTGTGCTTTGCACAACCAGCGACATCAGAAATCTTAAGAGGGCTTGAAGCCTAAACTTGGACCTGGCCAGAAAATGACTGTACAAACTCAGCTCAAGACTCTTTAATAATAATGTTTCTTTGTTTTTCCATTTTCTGTCCATATTTTGTTCTTTTGGCACTCCGGGACCGTTCCAAATAAACCTACCATAAAGTCTGTAACATGATGACCAGACTGAAAGTGACAATTAGACCTGTTCAGATATCTGGACAGAAACAAGCACTATTCACAATCTTGGTTTATAAAACAAGAAGAACCAATGAGAAAACCGACATAAAACATACAGGTACCCCAGTGTAACTCAGAATATCCCTGCTATTAATGACACAAGTGTTCCTCAATTCTATATCATTCATATTCGGTTAAACCATCTTTGTTTTCCAGGGACTCTCTAAACAAGATGTCAATAGTTATTTTCACTCCTGTTTTTATCAAATTTGGAATATAAGAAGTTCCAATGGAAGTTTTTTTATTGTCACTTAAATCCGGAATCAATCTTCTGCTCATTCAGAGTGAGCCAAACTGTCCTGATGTAATTGTACTTCTGGCAAAAGATGATCCTGTGCGACATTCCTGGAGGGAGACGTGGAATTCCCTCCTCTCCCTCTAATAAGTGAGACAGACAGTTCGCCTCACAGACGTGCAGTAGAGTTATTTTTACATCTAATGACAGGCGCGCTTGTCAAAGCCTGAGACGGGAAGACTCGTCACAGGAGCTTCTGCTGCTCATCACATGAACTCTGTACAGATGCTCGTCCAAATAGCCAGCTGTTTACTGCTGAGTCAGAGGCTGATGTCACGATGTGAGGGGACTGATTAAAGAATGATAAGCACGGCTTCAACTCCCACAGGCGCAAAGGACTTGTAATGCTGAGAAACAGTCTGCATGAGCTGCTATTTCTAGCTATTAAGCCACACGCCCTGAAATGGTTCCTGATTTTATAAGTTAATATTAGACTTGATAAGGACTTCCATGATCCGTATTATTAAAAAGAGGGGGAGTAGCACCACGGTATAAGTATATACTGTATGTTGTTTACCAGGACAAAACTTCCACCTTTCAGAGGCTGAAGAGCTTATAAACTTGCAAAAAACAGCTCAGTTGCTTCGTCAGGAGACAAAGATGAAACGCTTGTTTTCCCATTAACCACTTTATCTAAAAATCTAACAAAAAAATGAAAATAAAGTATGAAGAGAGGTACAGTTTTTTACATCACTGTGCTTGTTACAAGATATTAAAAAACTTTGACTTATTAAAATTTTAGCGAGTGCTAAAATTTTAATCAAGTGCAAGAATGATCACAGACAAAAAAAAATACATACGTGACATGTATGTCACGTATGTATTGTTTTTCTACAATTTAGCTCAGATTTTTACAGTTGAACTTCGAACCACTTCCAGGAATTATCTGTAGACCACAACTGCCTGTTCATATGTGATGAGTCAGTGGGACATCATCACTAATGATACTCCGGTAAAGAGGCAGGACATGATGATTAATGTCTGCAGGGAGTCACAGTAAGTTTGGTAGAAACATCTTAACTGTTTGAAATAAAACAGAGGACAGTGTATGAGTCAGCCATGATAATAATGGCTGGATTGTCCAATTATCAAGGCAATAGTCTATTTTTTCCTTTTAATATCTCTTTTAGTATTTATAAGATGTCTTTCTTATGAGAAAAAGCTGTCTCATGATTAATTTTTGTGCCAACAGCATGAATATTTTCAAAAAGATAAATAAGGTAAACATTATTAGGGAATACAAGAATGTCATACAGCCTTTTTGTCTACTTCTTACATTTTATTTAAAATTTGGTTTTCATACAGAAATAATTTCTAAAATTCTCTAAAGATATTATAGTATCCATAGACTCATACAACTGATGTGGATGTTTGTCTTCTCCCAGGTGTTTCCTCTGGAAGATTTTAAGAAAATTCTAAATGGCTTTGAAATTTATAACATTCTATGACTCCTGAGAAGAAATAACTAAAAATTAGCAGAAATGTTTAAGAGAACTTAATCAGATGGTTTATTTCTGATTTTAAATCGAATTCAGTTTCCTATTTCAAGAACCAGTCTTTTGGGGATTAGATTTATGAAGATGATTTGCTGATAGAGTTGAATAATAGCTGTCAGCTTTAAGCAGCTACTCAGAAGGATGTTAAAGCATTGACCGAACTATTATGAAGCAAAGGAAAAATGGGGCAAGCCCAACACAAACACTGAGTTTAGTGTTTTGTAGAAGAACCTCATCCTCCTCATGAGACTTTAATTCCATGAAGAATCAGATATGTGCAGCAGGTTTCTATTAATAAATCTCCGAGCCCTGTGGGAAATGGTGAAAACAGATCTGTGGACGCCTCAGCAGCCATGTCCTCTATCTTCACCGTCTAACCCTCGTAATTCACACAGCCTTGTTTTCATTGCAGCCAGGCTGCAGGTCATTACCAACGCCTGGAGGGGTGTTCATTTTTTTGGGCAGGGTTCACGTTCAGCACATGGCCTTTACATAAGTAAGCTCCCACCCTCCCAACCACTCTGTCAGTCCCAAACATCTGGGAACGAAGAATCTTATTCACAATGAGCAGGGAGAGGCGGCAACACGGCCGCTGACTTAAAGAGCAAATATTTAAACAGAGATCAATCATTTGATTTGCTTATTTCCACTCAGTAATGGGTTTTCATATGTAAATATTTGTATGATGCAAAGAATAAATTTGTTACATGCAAAACCAGGATATTAAAGATCTTTGTGTAGATAAAAAAATACATCCAGGTTATATGATTGATCATTTCTTTCATATTTTTCAATCCTAAGCCCTTTTCTGGATATTTATCTCGAGGAAATTCAAATGTTTAGGGTCGGGACTTTTGTCTGAAATTATTCGCATCTCACAGATTCTCTAATGGACCTGCATTTTTTCATGAAATATTTTAACCCTTTCATCTATGAACTGTTTAAAAACAATTAGTGCCACATGTTTTTTTGCATATGAATTTCCACAGACATATACAGTTACATATATACAGCTTTTTATTTCTTAATCATATTTTACTTTTTAATTCATTTAATGTATTTCAATATTTCATTTAAAATTATTAAAAATGCTTTTCATATTTCTATAATTTGGTATTCTATTAAAAATATAGCTGTATCATCTTCTTTTTCCTGTTAATCACAAAAGAAAATTTGGTTATTACGATGTATGCATGTACTGTACATATATGAATATTCATTCTACAGTAAGTGACAGTGTATACCATGTCTTACTGATGTTCCCTGAAGTGGAAAAATGACAAATTTTCCATCTCCCCAATGAATATTTTTGAAAAAAAGCTGTCAAATCTATGTCCACTGTAGTGGACACTTTGCATGAATGGGTTAAAGTGGCAGCTGGGTAGAGAGGACAGAAAATGGGGTATTTAAAATTTCTTCTGGGATCATCAGTGCTGGTAATTTTGGTAATCTTTGCAAGAAATCTAAAGAAAGGATTTTAGATTTGTCTGCCTTCCACATGCAGCCATCTCTGGTAATGTCAGAGAGGAGCCCAACCATAGCTACTCGGTTAAACAAAAAGACTAAAAAAAATGTTGCACAAAAATGAGCAGTTTTCATCCTTTTTTTTAATGGAAGAAACACCAGATGTTGCCTCCAGTGTTAGTCCAACAAATCCAGGCTGAAATGTATTCACTCAGCATGTGTGAATACATTTTTAGTACTTGAATCCTGAACCTGCTAAAATAAGCACTATACTTGTCCGGCGGCAGAGAGATTTCTATCAGGATATTTTCAGTTGGAACCTCTCTGACAGTCAAACAGCCCCCTGTGGAGGAAGTGCAAAGGACAGTCAGGAAGGGAAGCCATGACGGCAGCAAATGACTTCCCGAGTCAGTCTGGAGGTCCAGCCAACAAAGAGTACAACAGGAGGCTTTGAGGAGCTCCACTTTAAGATGTACAGTATAAAAGCAGGATTTCTTATGTGACTGGGCAGTTTTGTACATTCCACGTCAAACACTGGAAGCCCTCAGTAGGTACAGTAACTGCGCTTGGGACTGGGCCGAGTCTCAGACACCACTGAAGCTGCTGGCCAAGTACAACAGTCCAGAGGGGCAGACCGAAGAAATGCCACCTTTTTATAAAAAGCTCATCTTAACTGCAAGCAGTCCATTCATGTGGATCTGAAAAGCAGAAAATACTCAGAGAGACTCTTCTGATATGGGAGATAAGATAGACCCTAAAAATAAAAGAAAATGATCTTGAATTTCTTCACTTATACACTTCATTATAATCCAAAAAATGTAAACAAATCTACGTTATGATGATACCAACAAGACACTGAAGGGACGGACAGAGGAGGTGAAGAAAGACAAAACAGTGGAATATACAAGTCACACTTTCTACTATAATCAGCAAACCATCTACTGACTGGTGAGGGTGTCAGGATTGGGTATAAAAGCTCATGCTTTACAAGAAAGGATGTATTGTGGCTCACCACTTTGTGTCAAACTCCAGAAAAGCATCAGTTAAAAAAGAGAGACTGCATAAAGATTTCTAGTTCGATCAGAGATCTTCAGCATCTAGAGACAATTGTGGGAAAATCTCTGCGTGTAAAGCAGAGAGCAAAAACCATGTAAAAGACCGATGAGTCCTTAAGGAACTACACCTGATATTATTTTAATCTTTCTAAGAAAAATAGTTTTCTACGTGGTATAGTATGTAGTGAAAGTGGTAATTTCATTACAATTAATGACTCATTGATTGCGCATATGTACGAGTTCAGGGCATTTTAGTTAGCGAAAGCGGC
>JAVQJG010035714.1:0-12491 GCA_036024015.1 Craterocephalus amniculus
CTGTGGGGGGAGTGAAAAAAATTCTAGCGCCTCCGTTTAGATGTTATTTAATCCTAAAGTTCCTCATTAGTTGTGGGCGTGTCCTTTTGATTGACAGGTACCAGATATCCGGGAAAACGAGGCCTAGCGTAGCATAACCGCGGTTTTTAGCCGCTAACAGCGCTTCATATCTTTAACTCGCCTTCCTCCGTTGGCTGGTTAGCTCCTGTTAGCTATGGGTTAGCTTTATTAGCACGTAGCTCGGAGTTAAATGGTTGTCAATCATCCCTCCCCGCGCTCTCAGCCCCCCTCTCCGCGCCTCGTTGTCGGCCATTTATGGTTTTTCCGGCAGTCACGAGACTCGTGACGGTACCAAGATGGCGGAGGAAGGAACCGCCCAATGTGCATCACTTCAGCTCAATACAATCCTATGGGTCACGTGATTTAAGGGTTTGTCCATTCTTTTTACAGTCTATGGGATTAACTGGCCGTTGTGGAATAACACCGCTTCATCTGACTTTGGGGACTGGAAAGTCGGATGAACCAGTTAAAGTGTTATACCCGCCGCTGGCTTGGCAGGTAGATGGAACTAGTGGTGAATGTGAGACCTTGTGTTGTCACAATTGCTTTGCTATTATACGTCAGCTCTCATGAGGCCAGGCAGTAGTAGTAGTAGTAATACTACATTCATGAGGTTGGAGAGGAAGGTGGCAACTGAGGGGAAGAGCCTCTAAAGACAGAGGCAGGGAGCTAAAAGCATACAGAATCTGAGAGAAATTACCAATAACCAACAGGAAAAACCTCTAAGGTACATGAAGAAGCTCCCCTGCCAACGGCAGACAAATGCCTCTCAGGCTGTGGATCTGTTGCGGCTTTTACTTTGGGCCTGACAGGAAGTCAGTGAGGACCAGCTGTGGAACCAGAAGGATGTTAATGGAAACTAGCAGATTCCAGGGCAGGAGAGCAATTTAAAAGAAAACAGCTTACTCAAGGTCTCATTTATCAGTTCAGATTCATCAGCAGGGCAATCATGATTGATTCTACCTCTGGAGGTTTATCAACCATAAGACTCAGAAAAACTCGTAATGTGTGAATTTACTGTGGCATGGGCAGACAAATAAGTAATCTTCATATGGAATTGGCTTGGGCCTGATGTGGGTTGTTTTGGGAAGGATCCTGGGTACCAGATGGGTAGCACTGACCCACTCAGGATCAAGAGTAACTTATATTGACTCTAACAATGGAATTAGAGGATCCAACCAAATCAGATGCAGATTTGGCTGACACAGAAGCCACAAGGGTGATATGGCGCTTTTTCAATCAGTCAGTAGTGGTTCTTGTAGAAATACTCAATTTACAATAGACATGCTTCGGTAAGAGCAAAAGAAAAAAAAAGTTAACTTTTGAAAATAAATACAAAACCAGAGGCAATTTAACCTACAACATGTGTCTAGAAAATGTAAATGCAGTGCTCATCCAGCTAGACACAAGTGAAATTTGTTATAATTTATAATTATTATTATATTCTACAGGCCATTTAAGTGCTACCGGCCAGCTGCTACTGTGTGAAGAAACATCTCCAGTCTACAAGTGTGTGGATCCCTCAGGGCAGACGCAGGTTTAGCTAGATTTGGCAGTTGTTTGTTTAGCTGTGTGTTTGAGCATGCTAATAATACCAGAGCCTAACATTGCTGTCAGTAGTAGTAACACACATGGGAGCAATTTCCTTGACACCGATATAACACATTGATTTAGGCTCCCAAAGTAGTGCTTCCTGGACATGAATTTAACCTGCCGTTAATACTTCCGCTGATGTTTAAAAAGCTGAGGATCATATCTCTGTTCTAACAATAAATGTCCTTGAAGTTTAGTGAAATTCACGTCTGATTTTCTGTTAAGTAAACGCAAATTTTTTGAAAAGGTGACTGTTGTAATTATGGCCTGATCATAAATTAAAGGATGGGTATCTTGTGTGCATTTCGGAATTCATCTGCAGTCCGGATGACATTAACCTTAAATGCCCAGAAGAGATTAAAAACAGTCATAATTATGCTCATCTCGTCTTCTACTACGAAGCATGCCATTAGAAATTACTATAGTTTCTCAAGCACCACCTGTAGGAATTCCAGCTATTGAACTGGTTTTAAAGATTGATTTGTATATGTACCAATACATTTGATAAAAGGTTAAAAAGCCAAGTTTCTGCTGTTCTGGTTAACAACAAAACACATTTTCCTGTGTGACTAGTTTTTATTCATCTATTTATTTTTTTAACTAATTCCTCTGTTTAAGCCTGCGCTAGAAAATGGCCTGTTTTCATATATTTTACAGTTTGACATCTGCAAAATAAATTCCCTTATGTTTTTTTTACAACAGAACATACCACAAACCACTCAGCCACCTGTACCGATATGTATTGTCATCTGGTGAATTATTAGTTTTTCCATGGAGCTGGATTACACAGTACTTTTTGTAAAGCTCCACAGACCTTTGTACATGAATTTGAATTCAAAACTGTGGGTGATAGTCTTTACTCCTGAACTGCTGGAAGACAAACACACAATCCCCAAAAGTGCATTTTTCCACCAATATATCATTACAAGCAAATAATGGGGTCCAAGAAATTATTTTTTCTTTTTTCTTTTTTTTTTTGATACTGTAACATTTTACATCTTTTTACTTGATGGTACATTTTACATTGATGGTTCCATCCAAACATCATCAAGAAAACAGAAAACAGATCACTGAAACATATAAACACAGAAATCATTAAATCTAACTTGCACACTGCTTGGACATTTGATAGAGATGACATTCACTAAATAATCAGAGACTCATTCATTGATACACATCCGGCCGAGCCCAGATAGATCCAGTGAGTCCAAAACTGAGGTTCATATTATATTTTCACATAAGGATATATTGATATTTATATTGGAGAGTTCCCTCCATCCCCCCACCCCCCTCAGTGCACTCAAAAAGGAGTTGTGAGGCACAAACTAAAAAAAACAAAATCTACAAAGAAATCTCTATTTATGCATACTGATGTGCACATGCATATACCAATACATGCATATATACCTATACTTAAACTTACACTTACTTACACAAGTAGTGTGGTAGCAAAGAAACAAAACACAAAGATATCTATAAAAACACCCAGCACACACTTGAGACAAAGAGAAGATTGCACTCTTATATCGCTTCTCAACAACGAGATGCCATGCATCCTATGAGTCGTTTTAAATTTTGTATCTCTGTTAGTTGAACCCAAAGACAGAAAAAAAAGCACGTCATTTTTCCCAAGCAAATAATAAAACCTATTCTTAATAGATTACCAAAGAAAATGAAATGAGAGTATTTTCTGAAGCTATACTGAAAACTCAATCTTAAAGGAAAAGCTTACCTGCCACGTCATTGAGCAATATTCAGGCTGCCACAGTCTTTTCACAGTGTTAATCTCTTTCTGTTTGCACAGATCTCTTGCTGATCATTTTTCATGCTAGCTCCTATATATTAGTGATCTTTGGTTATTTTGTTAAATCTTGTTCTTTCTCCTGCACAAAGTTCCAGTTTATTCCCTATTTTCAGCCATATCTGATTTTTTCTGTAGCCAGCCAGTAATAATATGAATCTTGTTAAGGCAAAGCAGTGTTTTCCCCGTTAAGCTCCAACATAAATCTTGTTGTGGAAAACTATGCCAATTCTGCTTTTTGACTTTGGTTAATTTATTGTACTTTCTAGATAAAAAATGGGTTGAGAATTTGGAAAGGAAAGGAATGCCCTCCAACTCACTCACATGTGGATTCATTCCAGTGAAACCTGAGAAGGTAATTAAACATAATGAAGATCTATGCAGAACCGAATCGCCTGTGAGGGCTGGAGAGAGAGAGAGACAGGAAGAGCTTGAACCAGTCAGTGAAGGAGAGGTGTAGATTTAGGAGTTGTCTAGTTAGTGTGTGTGTGTGTGTGTCCACTTCTGCTGCCTGTGGAAAAACCCAATGGTTTGGTGTGGTTTCCTGGGAATACACTTCCTCTCTGTTCCATCTGTTCCACCACACATCACCCAATCAATCGCTAACCTGATACTCATACCGTTTCTACTGCCAGCCAATTGTAGGAGGCATAGGTGGTCATGTGATACTCCAGAGACAGTTGGCAGCCCATTTGTAATGTACAGTTAACTGTATAATGGTATTTGTGCTCCACTGGAAACCACTAGAGTTTTGGTGTGTGAGTGTGCGCTTTTCTGTAATGATCAGTCCATTCTTGCATTGTTCAGGGGTGCTTTGATATTTTTGGGCAATTTGCAGTATTTGTGTTTTGAAACACACTCGAAACACAGTCTGTATGCAGTGTGTTTTAAAGCACACTGCATTTCTGCACACTGAGACCGCATCATATTTAAAAGTTGACTTTCTGATATATGACTATAGCTTGTACGTATAACACGGTCAAGTGAGAGATTATTTGCATCACCTCATACACATATATGGGATTTTTAATGCAAGCAGTGTAAATAACAAAAACAGATAATTTAGTACACAACAGTATTGCTGTTCCTCCAAAGTTTCAATGAACTGAAGCTTTGATAAAAGTGAGACTGTGATCCTTTTTTAAATGAGTTTCTAAATTCTCAGTGGCGGTTTTCTTACCACCACTGTGGTCATGATTCTTTTTTAAAAACCAGGTCAGCGTAATGGCAAATGCTTTGGTGAAGAGGTTGTTTGACATAAGGAGTGGACAGAGACAAGAGAGGAAGGTAAAAAGTGGGTACTAGGTAGTGAGAAAAGAGGGATTAATGCTATAAAAGGAGAGGATAGTCTTTCACTTGACTGAACTCTAATCTAAGAAATCCAACAGGCAAGGAATAGTGCTTTGAAAAAGGCAGAAAATTTTAAAAGGATGAAGATTTTTTATACTGTGTTGCAAGTATCAAAATATTTTTTTTTACTTATTAATGGACTACTGCTATTATACTAAATATGAACTTCATTCTGAAAGTTCTTCAGAATTTTTCAAAGTGCACATTGTTTTTCTTTATAACTCCCTCGGAGGCATCTCAGTTCAGCTCTAAAATTTATTTTGTGTTTTGCTGGCTTAGATTGCATCTAAAATCATCCTGATTGGACTATTTACATCACTGAATTAATTGTACATCAGTTTATCCTTTTTGATGCACTAAAAAATCTTTGCATTAGGATGAAAAAGGTATCTATATGAGTTTCTTGAAAAGAAAAAAATTGAAAAATGAAAAAAAAGCTATTACAACGATTGCAGACCTGTGTAACTGCATGTCAATGCAAAATAACTGAAGAAAAGCAGAGTGAGGGGTCAGTAGGTGCCATTCTTCTTGAAAGTATTTTTCTTGCGACCTGAAAAATGTGGAAGAGCTTTCTGTATTTTGATTTCTTAAAAACTTATGTTAAATTATTTCAATCATGACAATTCAGCTTTACATATAATATACAGTCGAACTAATATTTGGCCTCAAGTCTGCATGCACATTTTTGCACTTATCTAGGCTCCGGTTTCAAAAGCTTTAATAATGTAGTGGTATATTGTTGTGCTTAAAACCATGGAGCAATGGTTGTTTAAACATACAAAAATGACATTTTTAGTGTTAATTTGAGAAGCAGGGGTGATTTCTATGGTATTTTCTCAGTAATGGTATGACAGCTAGTGAAGAGAGAAGAGAGAGAGGGCTGAAAAGAGTGATGAATGAGAAGCTCTTACTCATCTTGCTCTATCTCCTGAGCATCTTTGTATGTTGTGGTCAGTTCATCATGAGCCAAGTGAGTAAGAGGAGGTACTGTAGGGGGTGTTTGTGTGTCTATGTGCACACATGCAGGTGTGTTAGTCTTTATAATGCTTCTGGTTCTTTTGTGTGTCTGCATATGCATGTGTGTCACTGCTGACAGAGAACAGATTATAGAGGGCAAGCCAGACACACTGAGACTGCCAGAATCCTCCACACACACTGTAGCAGCATTATTATTAATAGTTTAGCAAGAGGCCATTCTGATGTGGGGCCAACATCGACCCTACACTGCATATAAATCTACACCAGAGGCCTCTGTGTTTGTCGGCCCAGCTGGCAGGTAGAGTTGAAGGCATTGGAACAAGCATAGAAATCCATCCATTTACCTGTCCTCTCCACTTCGTTTTGCGGACCTGCAGAGTGTTCCTTCTACTGACTTTGGTCTCATTTCCGTAGTTTTGTTCAATGCATCTGTCCTTTATTATAAGAATGTATTTGTCAAACATTCTGGGATTGTTTAAAGCAGCCGCTTTGCTAAAGCAAAGAAAGATGAATGCAAAGAGAATAAATGAGCCACGATTTTTCATCAGATTATTTAAACTCTCCAGTAGACAATGGTCCATTGCAGCACTAAGAAAAATCTCCTCCACACAAAACTAGGAATTTGTTCAAACTGTTCAATTTCTGTTCCACAATATGCTGCTCTCTAAGAAGGCAATTCACTTCAAAGAAACCCCAAAAGAAGTGCCTGAAGTATGAACTGACCCTTAATCTTCTGGTTCAATGACAACTTGTGTCTAAACAGTCCTCTTTATCACACTGCTCACACATTTGACATCATTAGACCAAGATGACTCCTGACACATGACAATTGTTATAGTTAAATTGCATGATTCTACTTAATCCACATTCATGATATATCCTATGTAGCTTAAACGTTTTTCCATTTTATTTCAGTCAGAAGTTGAACATCCTTAACTTTATGTAAGTTATATACCATAACATAAGGTGTATACATATTATGTATGTAATCACAGTGAAGTATGTAAGCAAATAATTGCATCAATAATTTTGAAAATGTAATTTAACATCAGTTCTGTATAATTTAGGCCAGTATGTGTATGCTGTGTACATGCACACAGTACTTTGATGTCTGACTATTTGTGAACACTCGGGTTTGGCTCTATGCCACACTTTTGCAGTTACAGGAACTCAGTATCCTGGAGTGAGGCAATATGTTTTACTGCCATTGAAGTTGACAGTGGCACAGTACACACACACACACACACACACACACTTGTATAGTAAAGAATATCATTCTCCAACTCATTAAGTAGGTACTACAGTAACAGTGAGCTCAAACTTGGCCAGTGTAAGTTGTGATGGATAATGTGCTCAGTATTCATAAGTAGGGTTCATAATATTTACCCAGAGACCGCAGGAAATGAATGGCTTGAAGTCTGCCGTTTCACTTTACACATTTTTCAGAGCTAATTTTTTGGCACTTTTATTTTAATGGCTGAGAACATTATCCTTGTCTGCCTTTGTTTAATTTGCTCATAGTTCATTCTGTGTGCTTTTACCAGAGTAATAGAGACTAACTGACTAGGTAAAACAAAGTGACACACATGGTCACCCTCTCACCCTGGCCTTCTCTAAAAAACACAGCTGTTATTACCCCCTTCTTCATATTTAAATAAGTAAGTCCAACCTATCCTGTCTCATCTCTGTCTTCACACAAAGATGCATGTTCTGCAAGTACAACAACACATGTACAGTGTAATTATAGGAAAGTAAACAGCTTAACAGATCAACTCAGATCTAATTACCTATTGTAATTACCTATTAAAGCTCCAGAAGTTCTGTCGAACTCACTTTTCTGCTTTGAGTTTTCACCCCGTGGAAGGGTAAATATTGGGAATTGTCCTTGAAGCACTGTTATTAAAAGGGTAGCCTTTTATATTGACATTAAAAGTTGGTTGATGAGATAAGCTTCAGAATGTAGATGTGTAGATGTAACTGCATAATAGATGTAACTGTTTTTGGCAAATTGCATTATTAAATAAATTAATTGAAGTATTTTCACACTAAGGTGCTCCATGGGTTTTATATGCAATAATTAGATGCAGAAAAACAGATTAAAACCAACAACAATTTGAGGCACCCACTTCAAATGTCCCACAAATCAACAATACTTCTCAGAGCCATAGGAGAAGAAAGTTCTGCTTGGCTCATGAGTCAAGAACAAAACACAAGAAGTCCCAAACCAGGGTCATATGAACAAAATGACATCATTTTCTACTTGTGGCGTGAAGAACAAGGAGCAACGTTCTTCCTTATTGCAGTGTATATAGCAGGCTTTACAGTGTTTCGTGTGACGTCAAAGGTGTCATCAGATGAAGCAGAAGTTCATGGTTGTATTACAATTTTGGTGATGTACTAAATACTGGTAGGCTACACAAAAAATACATTATAGCCTACACACCGTCACTCATAAAAAGGCAACAAGAGGCTGTGCAGTAGAAGCTGTGTAGCTTTTTTAAAATATAGCTCCCCCCCCCTCTTTTTTACTGATAGAATGTAAGCTATACTGCAAAATACTGCCCCTATGATTTCTAGTGGTACTGTTGTCTTTGTTCTGTCTGGCTGCACATATGCAGGCTTTCTGAAAACAGGCTGAATATGCACTGAAAGATGAAGATACAGAAATTCTTTGCTCATATGTGTACACAAATTTGATTTACAACATAAATGCATGCCCTTTGCACACTCAGGATGCATCATCAGGAGAGTAAATACAACTCAAAATTCAATCCATAGGTTTCCTCTGTTTTTTATTTCTGTTGTCTTTTTTACATTGGAGACTTTGATGTCTGCGATGTAAAAACAAAATAAGTACTTATTACAGTGTAAGTATAACTAACATTTTTCTAACACTATTGACCAGTAAATTGACGATTGATCGTGTTTAATAAGGCTGACCTGATATAAAAATGGTGTGCAGAGTTTGATCAGGTCATCAGCAGCTGACCAGTCAGACCACAAAGGACTTTTTTTCCCCTTGTTTTTTTTGTGTTTATTTTTGAAGTGGGTTATAATGGAAAAGCCAAGAGCTCTTGATGAAGCCAAGAGCTGCTGAAGAAAATGTTATTATGCCTTGCATAATGATAATAAATGATTTCTTAATTCTTGATGATGGATCCAGTACATTGACGGGTGTGCGTCAGTCAGAAGAGATATGAGTGTGTGCAGCCGAGCTACAGCCACCTGAGGCTGTGAGATTTTTATTCTGCATTGCACTGTGTGCCACTTTGCTTTTTCTCCTGGGAAAGAAAGCGTATCTGTAATAGAAACCCACTGCCTTAGGCTCTATAAACACACTTACATTTAGAAACTCATAAAGACACATCCTGGCCCTCGCAACCTGTGTTGGGGTTGTGTCAGTTTAGATTCATGTTTTTGTTGTAGGTCTATATTTGTGAGCACATTTTTAATAAGTCAGTGTATTCTTCTTTTGTTATTGCATTGTGTTTGACTTACTCATTGTTGTGCATTTATGTACTGTAACACATTGTGCAAGTGCTGTTTTGCTATATGTCCTTCATTATGCTTCAGTGCAGGGCTGTCAGGTGACAAAGTGCTAAAGTGCATTTCAGTAAATGAGGGAAAGGAAGCAAAGGCAGGAGATGAATGAGTGCGAAACTTGAGATGGTCAGACCTCACCTGGAGGCGGAGCCAGTTGCCTTGAGGCCATGAGCTGTCACTCACAGCAGGAACAAGCATAAGGTTCCCAGGCCCTTTTGCTCAGGTGAGACTGAGAAGACAAGTGCAAAAAAGGAAGTGGGAAGAAACAGAGTAATGTTTTTCTGCACGTATTTGGGAAAACATGATATTAATGTCCTGCTGTCATGTTTACATTTGTAATTTGAAATCCGTCCTCTGCTATCTATATTTTCACATACTGTCTACTCAAATCTTTACCTGGCATTTTTTGGACGGAGGGGAATATATAGAAAATATTTTTCATCCCAGTGGTGGGGGTTTAAAGCGAGACAAATAGAAGTGGTTTATACGATCACAGGCTGAAATTTGACAGAGTTGTGTGCATGGATGTGAATGTTTTGGTGTACTCGCTGCATGCATGACATTGAATCAGTGTGTATTTTTGTGAGGGGATTCCCAGAACTGTGGTGACTGTGTCATTTAGGCTCATGTGGGAGATTATCCCAAGATTGGTTCTACTCAAATTACTCAGCCCTGTGCTCATTTACATTTCATCTTGGTCCATAGAGCGCATATCAATTCCATTGCTATTTTATACCGACACTTGACTACATTTTATAGGGAAATATTGTATTTTCCCCCAGGAGGTTTAACAGAAAACCTACATCATTAGTCACACTGAAGAATCAGGTCGGTGCTGTTTCAGATTATTGTTATCAATCAACTTTGATACTTTCCCTTCTGCATCTTTCATTGTAATCCCTGACTTAAATAAATGCTAATGTTCAAACTTGCTATGTATATATGAGATAATTATTGAAAACACTCCCTTTCACAAAGTATGACATTGAATTGTGTGTATTTCTCTAGAGATTCTCCCTCAGTATTATTCAGGTTTTGATTTCGTCGCCCCCCTGCCCCATGCTGACGGTCGTCAGAGCAGCGAAACCCGACCCGCATGCAGTAGGTGTTTGTTTCACATGTTTATTTTCACAAGAGACACATGTCTGCCCTCCATCCTTCATCTGTCTTCCGTCCTTTATTGTCTGCTGCACAGAGTCAGAGATGAGGCAGCTGAGCTGAAGATCAGATGAGATGTTTGTTTTGGGATTTTTGTTAAGGCTTTAAAAAAAATCTAAAAACAAGCATGAGGATGTGGGAACAACAAAAAGTTAAGATGTTCTTGATGTCCTTTAATCAAAATGTATGTAGTTTTATGTGAGTTGTGGTTACCCGTCCACGCCATGCATACACACACTCCTGGCACCTGCCCACCTCAGCGCCAAACAAAGCTTTTCACTGTCCGCTTCTGCTGCTTGTTGAGATTGGTGATTGGTTGTCAGCAGTACGTTGCTTCAGGGAAATGTTTTGCAACCTAGGATTAAGAACAGTAACAAAATAAACCTTGATGATCTTGGGGTATTATAATTAATAGTTGTTTTTTTTAATCTAAACATAGTTTTGTTGTACCTCACAAACATACATCTACTTGTTTTGGGGGCTTATCCACAAATATCTGGACCAGTCTAAGCTTATAGCTGCTCTTAGTTCTGTCTGGTTGTAGCTGTTTTTTGTTTTCAACCTGGGTTTCTTTAATATTTTGTCTTCTGGTGCTTTCTCCTGTGACAAATTGCAGTGTGTATATGGCCAAGTATCATATACCATGCAGATACAGTATACTTATATATTCAGAAGACATTACATATTTGTTGACATTGCATTACTCTCAAATGTAAAGTCTTTTCCTTTAAGAAATGTCTTTAAAATCAAATTACTTTTTACTTACACATTTCACTGCCTGTTTATATTTTGAAGCTCACCTTTACATTACAGACTTTACTCTTATTTTCTCTAAGTATTTGGTCTTGTGGGCTGATACAGTTGACGCCTCGGTGGTCCCATTGAGAATTTGTCCAGCTTCCCTGACTGTTTCAGTGACATGCCTTTACATTTTAATGTGTGAAGGAACACAATAATGTGTGTCTGTTACTTGTACATGGTTGTGATCATACATGGGTGACTTTATGTGCGTGTTCAGGGCACATTCTTGTGTGTGTGTATGTGTGTGTGTGTGTGTGTGTGTGCGTGTGTGTGTGTGTGTGTGTGTGTGTGTGTGTGTGTGTATGTGTGTGTGAGAATGCACAAACGACAGCTGACTGAGTATAATGAATGAAGTGCTGAATGCATTTCTCTCCAGGGTCTCCCTAATGGAGGCACAGTGGGGAAATAAAGTCCACGCATACACTCATCTCTTCCACCAAATAATACACACTCATGCACAAATATCACTCTTATCTAGGCTCTCTTTCCTCTCCTCTGCTTCACAAGACATTCCTCTTCTCCCCAGCGAGGGAACCATTATTCGGGTAGTTCTTTCTACTCACTCCCCAGGCTGTCCCACTTGGCCCCAGCTCACTTAGCGCCTCCCTGATCTAGGTCCTTCTTTCCAGGCCTCTGTAGGGCTTGGTTGTGGGAGGCCCAGAAATTGGACTCTTTTACCCCCAAACAGAAGTCCTTTGATGGGGATGGGCTAAGCGAATGAAGCCCTGACCAAATGAGAGACGCAGCACTTCTCAGCTTTCACAGGGGGACTTCCAGAAAACTCCAAAGACACAACGATCATACGGGAACTGGGTTCACGTGTTCAAATACATCATCTTGTGCCATTTGTTTTTTCATGTATTTAATCTTGTGCAGGTTTTTGTGCATTTTTCCAACAGATCAAGAAAATGTTAGCAGGGCGTAGGAACATACTGTATAAAATTGCGCTTTGTATACATAGGCAAGGGAAGGCAAGGCAAGGCAAGTTTATTTATATAGCGCTTTTCAGGTCCAAGACAATTCAAAGCCCTTTACATACAACATAAGAATTACAATAACATGAACACAAAATCAAACACAAAATCAAACACAAAATCATTCAAAAATGGCGATTAAGTCTAAAGTAAAATGCACATCATGATCTAATGTTCCACTTGTTTGCAGCAAAATAATAGCCTATCTATATATAACTGCCTATCTAAACATA
>JAVQJG010035717.1:0-24180 GCA_036024015.1 Craterocephalus amniculus
TGGGCATTTTCTCAAAACAAAAAACCTCCGATATCTCCGGCTACATGATGAACATCAAGAAAGTGTTCCAGAGTGTTATTCAGCATGAGGGTGAGTACAAAATGAAGGCACATCATTCGGAGGGCGGAGTATTCTTTTAATGTGTCTATACGATGGTGCCCCGTCAGAAACCGCCTCAAGCAACCGTTACCAAAATAGAACAAACGTTTATTCAGCATCCAAGTAATTATAGAGGACTTCAGAAGAATCACCTATGCACCACAGCCCCAGCCCTGGGAGCAGGACAAATAAAACTCGCCCAAACATCAGGAGGAAAAGAAATCAAAAGGCGAGATGGAGGAGGAGGAGGGGGGGAGAGAAAAATACTTCAGGCTTTTCCCAAGGCAGCCAGTCACTTGGATGTCTTATGAAGTTCCTTGAAGAGGGGCCAATGCCTCTGCAACACAAAACACAGAATTATTCACAGGGAGCGCGAGACAAAGAGGAATAGAGAAGAATAAAGGGGGCAGAAAGTGAATCATAAAAAAGGAGATAATGATAAAAAGACAAAGTCTGGCTTCGGTTTTGTCCCGAGCTGCAACAGAAAACATCTCTCAGATTAGTTCTATCATGTTCTGAATCAAAACACTTTAATGTGAGGGGAGAGGTGCAGAGGAAGCCCGTCTGAAAACCACACACAAGTCACACTGTGTGTGTGCTCTTTAAACTTTGTACAGTATCCTACAAATGTGGATAAAGTGCGTTGGCGTTCAATAAATGTATCGCCTATGGGAATTGTTGTGTATATCTGAGTGTGAGTGTGTGTGTGTGTGTGTGTGTGTGTGTGTGTGTGTGTGTGTGTGTGTGCCCTTCCCCTTGCCTGGCTAGCTTCCTCCAGGCTGGAACGCATGGACCACACAGACGGCTGGCAGCGCTCCACGACAGCCTGGCTCCCCCTTTCTTTCTTACTCCTTCTCTCTTCTCGCTAGCAGCCTCGTCTCCCACACCTCCTCTCTTTTCTCCCTTTTTTTTCACTCTTTCCTCTTCTCTCATTCTTTTCCCCCCTCGATTCTGTTTTTTTTCTCGTCCCTTCTCTCTGTCTCTTTCCCCTTCCCTTGCTCTCCCTTAACAGCGGACCCCCGCGGTAGACGTGCGCTTGGCCGTCACACACCGGCCGTTTCACTGGCCGAGCCACGCTCTGCCAGTTTCAGATGGCCACCTGAAATAATTAATTGTTTCGGAGCGCTTGCAAAAACAACATGGCCACTGTGGGCACTCCAAATAAAAAGCTGAAATATAGACCCAGAGTATTCATTCATGGACTTTACTGTTCCACCATGAGATGACTGAGACACACACACACACACACACACACATGCAAATAGACTGGCTGATTCAGCCCCGGCTCCACGTACATGGGGGGTTCTGAATCAGCCCCAATCATGCATTCACCCAAGCTCACCCGGTGATCATAAACCAGGCTGAAGGCTCAGACGCGAGGCGATGACGTGACACCAAATTTATAAATTATCCCATTGATTCTGGATTTTCTGGCCCACTATATTTTCCTCACATGGTACTGAGTCAGCAAGAAGGAAGGAGAATTTCCTACTTCTGTGTATGTGGTGATAATTTGACGAGGAGGAAGACGTTTAACGAAATAGGTGAACCTTTAAAGAAACACTTTTATTTTTTGACCATTGAGACATTAGCTTAATTTGACCTGGGGTACAACTGGAACCAGAGCAACAGCAGCAATAACCAACCTACCCAGTTGTCTTTTACTCACTCACCAAAGCTGTATTCGCACAGGAAGGGAAAAAAAGACGATAAAGATTTTTTGGGGGTTTGTTTTGGGGTTTTATTGTTGACACAGTGCTGCCAGTAAGAGCTGTTAGAAAGTTGGCAGCTTCAGCAAATTCCTGTTTGAAGACACTAAAATTAAACACTTGAATGCTGCACCTAGTAGCGCTCTTCACTTTTGTACTAACACTTTCTTCATCTGCTGATGAGAGGATAAAAAAATCATTTGTTTATTGTTGACAAGTTTAACCGCATAAAGATTTCATTTTAGTTTACCATTGTTAACTAAATAAACACTAAATGGCTATTGTTCCTGTTTAAATCTGCACCAGAACTCCAAATTAAAACAATCTGGTAAATGTTGGATAAAGTTCAATTCAGTGGGTTTAAATGAAAACTTACTTGGCAGTGTGGCCAATGATGAATAAGAATCAACTCTGGTCAGACAGCGGCTTAATTTAGATGGGCACACCACACTGTAATCCCAAAGTAGTTGAGTTTACTGGAAATTTGTGTAGAAACCCATCCCCCTAAACCACTTTAGTTTTTAAACATGCAGAAAATAAACAGGTTAAGTTGTTTTGGCATGATAATGATTAGACCTTACTAAAAACCATTAGTTCCTTTAACTAATTTTCTTTTTTTTAATAAACTCTCTTCAGTCAGAGATGCTCAAATGGTTTAGTTCTTTTAAATAAAGACTCTGAATCCCAGCGACCCGTTTCATGGAACGGCCATTTAAAAGACTGGACCTGCTCATAGTTTAAACACTTGATCACCGAAAGTGATTCAAGATTTACGGTGAACTAGTGGTGCATAACTATAATTTGCATAACTGCAATGTAGTGATTTTGGAAAATGTCAAATTTCATCATTATTTCTATTCTTGATGCTATATTAAGATTAGACTTTGTAGTGGTGGTGGGTTTTTCTCACTGTACTGGCCTTGCCACTCATAGTACCAACCTCAACATTAAAACAGACCAAAATAGCCCAACAATATTGTCTAAATGTAAACGTAACACAGGCGGTAATGTACAGAACTATTTACAGCATAGCAATCACAGAAGGTTTTACTTCTGTTCAGCCTTTGCGGACCAGATATGTTGACTTTTGAAAACAGCTCCACCCCCTCATACAGACGCATTGCATGTTCATACTAATCAATATTGTTGCAGTGCACAATGTTAAAGTTATGAGGAAGAACATAGTTAAGTAATGCGACTCTGTTTCTAAAGCATGAAATGATAATTACTACTGAAATAGTTTGCACTCAAACAAAGGTTTTACACTACAAGAAGCCAATCGTGTGGAAGGACGGACAAGGATCAAACTATTCTGTTACAGAAGGGGTGGGAGATGCAAGCAGGTTGGGGGCAAAAGAAGTTAGCGAAAACTGAAAAAGAAGCAGCAGGTAGCTCCATTTCAATGATTTTTGGAGACTAAAAAGCTGAAAGCAGAATTTATAAGATTCATCACTTTATCTAAAGTGGCATATGTCGGCCTTTGGGGATTATTATTACCTGAGTTCAACTTTTTCTTTATAAGATTGGTTAATACATTAGCAGCATCTATGCAATTTTTGTAGCAAAAAAGGCACACAAATAGGGCTTTTGTAAAAACAATAAATAATAGATATCTGACTGATGCAACAGCCTTTTATAAGAGCTTAATGAAGTTAAAAAGTTGCTTCAGTGATATTAAGCAAAGACAGTATCATGTAGAAAAACAAAAAATGTGGCAGTGGTATGACGGTATAAACAATGCTGGCTACTTAATAACTTTGTTCCTTTCTACAAAAGACAACATTAATGTATTTAGGAAAAATGTAAATAAAACAGTCAGCAGAAATCTGTATGGTTCATTTAGTTCTAGTCCTTATTTGGCTAATTTTCCTTGAAAAAATAAATTGGACAGTTGAAATTCAGACTGCCTGGTAACTTCAGGAACTTTTTGCTAGCAAGCTGCTGGCTAAAGCTTCATGTTTTTGCACATTCTCATTGTACAGAAATGAAGGACATAAATCTCCTGGACAAACTCCTGGAAAGAAAGTGAATAAGCACTTTCCCAATATTTATCCATGATTCATAACATTTTATCCCAGGGATTTAAAAATGTACATTGATACCCTTGTCAAGCGAAATCCCAGAACAAATCGTTAGCAAGCTAAAAGAGCTATGGGGTGTTTGAGGGATATCTTCAGCTGGGACATGCTATATGAGGGAACAGCTAACTATTTGTCAAAGATCTCTGCGCTCAGGCTCAGATTCAATCTAATGCTGCCATTAATCACAGAGGACTTGCCATGTCGCCTACTTGCTTTTACTAACTGTTATCAGATCAGCTGTGGTGAGCTGAATCCAGACGTATGTCTCTGGGACGGCTACAATAATACTATTCTAGGATCAGTGTACAACTGTGTGATGTGAGATACCATCTGAAGAGGTGTTATCTACTCATTTTTCATCTTTCTTAGCATGAGTGGGTGCGAGTATTTAAGCATGCAGTGTATGTTCAAGTGTGTAATGATGCTATTGTGCAAACGTACATGATTGAGCGTGCAGACGTTTCCATACATCTTTTTCTGCTCGAGTGTGTTTCTATGTGTGCTTCTATGTGTGTTTCTGTGTGTCCTCACATCTGGTCTGAATCTGTCCATGTTTCCGGCCGCTGGCTGGGCAGGGAAGTGGCAGGCGCTATCAAAAATCTCCGCTGTTTTCACAGGGATGATGGGAATCTCAGGGACTTTCCCTACGGCAGTGAAATCATCCGCCTTTCCCGCTCCTTTAAATACCCCAGGCTCATTCCTCCGCCCTGCTAGGGTTCCGATAAAACAGCTGAGACATCTTGTGTTTGGCAACTGTTGTCCTCTAAAAGGTGTAATTAACTCATGAAAAACTGTATTTACTGTCAAGGCCTGCTAAACTAATGGACTTGAGGTCTGGCTGTTTGGAGTGTAAATTGGACCTTAATGTGGTGGTTGACAAACTGAATTCCTACAGGAGCTTTAAAAAAACATATATAGGTTTGTTTTAGTTAGGTCGTAGCCATCTATACACGTCTTCATCCAAAATCAGAAAGTTTCTAAAATTAAGACTTTAAGCTTCAAACAGTAAACCTCATCAAGCATTGGCATGTTTGGTCCCCTTGATCAATAAATATTACCTAATTTCCATTCGGTATGAGGGGAAAAAAAGAAAAAAAGGGCCATATTTCTTTAATATGATTTTTCTGTTTCTTTTTCAAAGCCAGAAAAAACAATGACAAAACCCAAAAGCAAATGTTTGTGCACCCAGTAGATTCATTACTTCTGCAAAGAATCACAACTTCTAATGTCTTTTCATTGCCAATAAAATCTGCATACTCGTCTTTGGGGAGGACTTTTACTTATTCTTCTTCTTAAAAGATTTCCCCGCCATTTGGCATTAATATCTCAAATGCACTGCTTTATAGAGGGCTAGGCACAAATTTCCAATTAAGTTTTATCGATGGACTTCAAATCCTAACTTGATGCAGTCCATCGGGGATTTGGATGCGTGTTTAGGATGATTATTCTGTCATATCCACTGAACATCTTCACCATTTTGTGAAAAATGTGATATTTGCTCACAGAATTGTCGGGATTTAATTGAACATATGCAACTGTGAAATATCCACCCTTACTGGTTGCATAAACCCAAAGCCTAATTACACCACCTCTGTGCTTAAGAACTGGAGAAGAGGCCTGTGGATGAAAATGTTCCCCTTTTCTTACAAATATAGATTTGCTCACTTTCTTATGTCTTTAATGTCTTCATGTGCCATTTGTGGTTTTATTATCGATTTTCATTAATGAGGCAGTTGCTCAGGGGAACCTACGGCTCACCAAAGTTTTAACTCCCAATAATGTTTTGAACAATCAATACCTAATTACTTGCTTAAATGTATTTTGAGAATACCCAAACTTTTGCACATCTCTGTGATAACTCAATACAGTATCTGTCGGTGTGAAAGAGGCTGAAATCCTAAACCGCCTCTAACTTTTCCACCATTTGTTGCGCTCAGCAGTCTTCACGGAGCCTGTGTTGCTTGACTGGTTCAGATGCACACGCAGCGCTTAATTTACTGGTCATCGGGGTCTCTTCCTCTCCATGTGCCTCCTCCCCATTTGTGTCCGTCCCACTCTGTCTCCCCTCATCTCCCTTGGACTCTCATTGCTATTTATTCCCATCACTAGGAGACAGGCTGTGCACAAAGCCTGCACTGTGTCCCGAGGCTTTTTTAGAATAGAAATTCAGTCTGTTGAAAATGGAAACGCTATGATTGACTGGGCACAGCTTGCGCAGAGCGGCGATGAATGCCAAGGAGAGGCACAAATTATCCGCAGGAACGATGGGGAAATGTTATTAATGAAATATGGACATGAATTATGCTATATAGTCCTAAAGTAGCCGATTTTATTCTCGACACCAAAGCAGCTCGAAGAAACCGATGATGAGACTGCCCGTTTATTTTGAGCTGGACGATGCCAGTCCTGAGACGTCACCGTAATAAAAATCACCGCCTGTCTGACTGTCAGTGACTGCCTTTTTCATTGCCGCCATTCTCGAATCTCATTTTCATGCAGCAAAATCCGGCGTTTCGGTTCCAAAATGTTGCTCTATATTAAATTATTTTGTTGTGAAGAGTCAGATGGCTTTTAATGGCATATCTGAGGCTGAAATAATGTGTTGTTGGAGAGGTGGAAATGTGCCAGGCTGTCATGGGCGGTTTTGAAAGAATTTTGTCTCTGTCATTTCACATTTATTTGACTATTACAGTGACTGAAAAAGTCTGCAGAGAGAAAGAGAGCCGGGCATGACATGCAACAAGGCCCCACCGCCGCAACACTCTGAATCCACGTTGTTAAGCTGTTGATTTTGATCTTTTTAATGATGCCTTAGTTGCACAAATGATGACTCCTTTTGGAACATTCTTTGTTTACCCTCTCCCTCTGCTCTCATCAGCACCCACCCTGAGTTGTAGGTGTAGCGCCAGGCTTTGTTTCCAACCTAGGCTTCAGGCAGGTTGGGCGGGATTCTGAAGTAGCTTGCTGTTTCTGCCTGAGCCAGCTGGAGCTCTGCCAAGCACAGCAGGAGTTTCTACTCTCTGTTTGATATTTACTTTACCGCCTTTACAGGGGAACCTAGTGCAAGACCAGACAGACGCTCTGACACAGTCCTGTGTCAGTGTTAAAAAGAAACTGTGTGTGTGCACAGGCCTCTTATTCTACCCCACCTTTGCTAAACTGTACTCCACACCTGGGCCACTGGGTAGGTTTTGATTTGGTTCCCAGTAGACGGCTGTGCACTGGGATAAGGTTGGACTTAGACAGAGAGTGACACACCATCTGCTGTTTGTGTGTATAACCTACAGCATATGCGCTATCAGAGTACATTTAAAGGGTTTGTATACTAAAGAGGTGTAGAGTTACTAGTCTGGAATAGGGATGAGAATAGAATCAGGTATATAAAAGGGGTAAAATTATCAGCAAAGGAATGCAGAAAGTTAAGGGGCATAATATATTTGGCACCGGTTATGATTCCTGTGGGGATAATGGGGCAATGGCGTGAGAGCTCGTGTTTAGAGGAAGCTTCTTCCTCGGGTTAAAACTGAACACATGCGATTTCTGCGTCTCAATACTAGTCTCTCTTTAATCTGTTTTCCTGTCGTGCAAGACGATACGACATATTTGCCAACGTCTTTGTTAATTAAGAGCGTGTAGCATCCCATTCTCTGAAGCTTTTGTGCCTCCTCTTTGTTTAGGATCACAGACTGTTTGCCAAGTTAGGAATGAGACAGATCGACTGAGTCATTACGCCGTACATTATGCAGGATATTTGACAAACTTTGTGCCAGCAGAACAGAAAACAACCACTGACAGTCCAATTTATCCTATGATGATAAAAAAAGTTGCTTTGCATGCAACATAGCAGCTATTTATTTTTAATATTCAGCTTATCTGCCAACTGCCGGTAAGGAATTAGATTAACTAGGTTTATAATGGCAGAATGCATACTTTGACTCAATAATGTCAAAATGATTACATAACAGCAAATTCACCGTTTTATTTGAAAATCTTTCAATAAAATCCAGTTAATAAGTTACATTGTGACTCTTTTAGTCATTTTTCCGATCTTAAGAAGAAAAAATATATTAGTGTTGAAAAGACTGAATAGCCTATTTGTAAGCTTTTCTGATTAAAAACAGATATAGTGATCAATAGGGATTTTGTGTTAGTATGAGCGTCATTGGTGAAGAGTGAATGAAGATGGTAAACGGGACAAATTAAAAACTGTTTCAAGCTTACCTAAAACAACCCAAACTTTCCAGATTATCGGGAGTATCCCTTTGGAATGATGCACTGTAGCTTAAAACTTCTACCAAATCATAGTTCAATATATCGACATCATCGCTGCATGCGTCAACTCTGATCAAGCGAACCAGAATAAAATTAGAGATTTTAGAGCAAACAGTTCAAGTTAGGTCTCCAGAATAACCTGAGGTCACCCAACCTATTACTGAGCCCTGCTTGTGTCACCTTTGTCACATCAATGTAACTCATGCAACTCTGTTTTTTAATGTTACTATTTCGGTTTTCGTGCAGGGCATCGACAAAAGCTCGAGGACCCTCCTAAGGCTGGCCTGTTTTCAGACCGTCTTAGTGAGCTCGAGAGGATGAGGGTGAGGGTCTCAGTTCCTGCTCAAGCCCCGCGGCCAACTCTAAACCCAGCAGCCAACTCCTTCAACCCACAGGGTCAGACGCAGATAACGGGTGAGCTATCAAAATCAACTTGTATCCACTCTAATGACGGCGCAAGAGCCAGCCTTTCCAGAAAGAGAACCAGAACAGCAGACATCCACATGGTGTCACCATAGTCTGTATATAAAACACGAACAAAGCCTGCTTGTCTGAAATGACAAAGCAGGACACTCTGTTGGGTGGAGCTTCTTTAGAATTGACAATGCAGGCAGGACTTGCTGGTGATATCCGGTTTCACGAGAGCAAAATGAAGAGGTCTAAAAAAAGATGGGTGATATAAAAGCATTTATACAGTTTTTTAAAATATAATCTATGGACGTTTTCTCTGAAAAGCTGAATGTTGTGTAACTATTAACCTGATCTCTATGTGAGCATGAAAAAATTATCCAAAGAGGCATATCACATTTTAAAAAAAGCATTTGCAAAAACGATAACGTTGCAGTTGCAAATATCCCCGATGACTACGATGGTTGTGTCATTGAGTATTTAAACATCTATCTTACGTTATATTTAAGGCACAAACTGCAAATTAGATACAGCAATGAAGTCACTCATGATATCTACTATTAGCACCAGAGGTTTTCTGAGCACTGAACGTTTCCCAAAGTCCATCATCGAGTCACCGACTGTGAAATGTCAAACCCCAACTGGAGCCTGAGCCTGACGGCTGTGCGGCGTGTTATATTGCCTTTGAGATTATCTGTCTCTCTCTTTACTCCATCACTCTGTCAATCTGCATCTTAGAAGGTAACACCATCTTTCACAGTTCGACGCAGCCGCTACCCGATCGCAGACAAATCTGGAAGCCTGTCGCACGTGATCGTTTTGGCCGGTAGTTTTTCTGTGGCACGGCTTTGTAGTACTACTGAAGGGTATTACTTAGTCACGGCTGAGCGGCATGTCCACACGGTGGTAAAAGACTGGAATGATCCGAACTGGAGGCGGAGGATGGCTGGATTTTGCTGTTCGGATTGTAAATGTTTAATAGAGATTATAAAGTACACGCCCATTTGCACATATATGGAGCAGACTGCTGTTGTAATCTTATTCCTGTTTGTTTTTTATACCCCTTTCACACTGGGCAAAAAACCCGTTTAAACCCGCGTACAATCGGCTTTTGGTGGCGATGTGAAAGGCTCAGCGACCCGGGTCAACCCGCGTCCATTGACTCGGAGAGCGACCCGGGTTAAAATCGGCTTTAAACGGCTCGGCTCCGATCGGGATGCGGTGTGAACGCCAGACCCGGGTTGACCCGCTAATTTACGGATGACTTTGGGCGGTACATGTCCACAACATGACATCTTGCTTGTGGCTTCTCATGCAAAGGTAACAAAACATCTGTGCTTCGAGCACGCATTCAGGAGCCTACATTCTGTTGGAAAATCGGCCGCCACCCGCTGAGTTGTTTGGACGGACTAAAGTGCAAAACAAGAAAGCACATTAACTCCTGTCTGCATCGCTCTACATTATTTACTTTATTTAAACAAAACTTTAACTTAAAAATAGGCTACACAAGTCAGAAAAATGGCAACAATTATTGTTTACTTGCCTAGATTTCTGTTGCTCTGGGTAACATTGTTAACGTGAATGCAGCGTGATTGCATCACCAGACTCACATCTGTGAGCAACGCTGCTGCCAGCAGAGGATCAGACACATTTTTTTGGCGATGTGAAAGGAGCCAAATGCCGATTGATCGCGATTAACACGGCTTTGAAAAACCTGCGTCGACGCGCTACTTTCAGTCTGAAAATGGCTTCAGACTGAAATTAGCGCGTGTACGCGGGTTTAAACGGGTTTTTTGACCAGTGTGAAAGGGGCATAAGATCCAATGTCATTTTGGGTTCAGTAACAATGCATTTATTTTAAATGACAGAGAAGTTAAATGCTTTTCTTATTGAGCTGCCTTTTTAGTTTACACAAGCAAAATTACCATTTGAATTTTTTTTAAAAAAGGTTTTAATGTTTTTAGCCTCCCTTTTGTTTGCAGCCCATTAGCTTATTTAATTTATGAAATGGTTGAATTTAGTTAAGTGCTCAATGTCATTTCCAATCACTGATTGCTTCTGAATAGTCAAATCTTCAATTTAAAAACTAAAACCGATACCGTTTTCCTCTTCAGAGGGAGCCTCTCCCATCTCTGTCTTCCAGTTACCTTCATACTGTGGTTACTCAGTGAAGACATCACAGAGTGAACTGGAGATAATGGTGCCATATGATGGATGCTACATTACCCAAGAGGTACTTACATTATATGTGTCATTTTCACACTTATATCCAAATTGTTTGTACTTTACATCCTGATTTATTCATTTATTTTTCCTTCTTTCAGAATGGTAGTTATGTGCTTCCTATGCAGTGGTTGGGCAGCCCACTTAAGCTGTCTTGCCCAGTGACATCTGTGGCATCTCCTGAGCTTTCCCCGTCCTTACTTTCTGTCTCCTGCTCCCATTACGGCATGGTTGTGAAAGTACGTGGGGATAAGAATGAGCTACCAGTGCTGGGAGTTCTTGGTATGATGGCTCAGCGCCTCTGCTTTTGGCTTTGTGCAGTACATTTTAAAACGCAATACGATTAGAGATCACAGCCGCCACTTCGGACATGAAAGATATTTGCTCAGTAATGTTAGATGTTGAGAAAACTGTCCAGATTTTTATTCGTCATACCACGAAGAGGGCTTTGCTTTTGACTAAACTATTTTATGGCACCATTCTAATTTTAAAAAAGAGCCTAAACTTTTAATTACTATTTTAGCTGTTGCTTTGTTATATTGAGCTGTTGCCAAGTTCAGAGTAATTTCCCATATATAAAATGAATCAGACATTAACATGGAAAAAATGTGTGTAAACATGTTGTATTTATTCATAGTAGCTCATTTACATTGTTAGGTAAGTTCTTGCAAGGAGAACCCCAATGGGGCGTTATGAATTTGGAAGTCAATATTTACGAAGACATTTATTTTTTATCTGTTATTCAATACATCATGATTGGATGTTGTCTGATAGATTTCTACTGAGAAGCTTTTTATGTCTTTGTAGGAACTGTGCTTCTAGTCTTCTTGCATTCATGATTAGGTGGAGCGAAATGGTTGACACTGGAAAGTTCAGTCTTACTTTTAGGAAAAACAAAAGTTCTTTTGTGTTTGTTACTGGGTTAAGTTGGAATGAAGAGACTTTATTTTAATAGACCGTGCCAGTGGTGCACCAGTATTATACTGGCTTTATTCAGGTGGCCCTAAAACTGTTATATAAGATCATTTAAAGAGCCATAGACCTTCTCAAGTTGACTCGGTTACTTTTGTCATTCATGATACAAATTGATAATAGAAAAATGGCAATAGTAAGAACTCTCATTCCTCATCATATAAACCATTAGTCCAGTTACAGGTAGTGAACTACGGAACCACTAAAGTTTTGAAGCTGACTTTTTGTTGTCCTTTGGTCTAAATGACATCTGGCCTGTTTTTCACAGTTAATGGAGCTTGGAGTCCGTTCGTATCTGAACTGTGTGGAGTCCCAGTTTACTCCCAGCCTCAGGAGTTTACCTTCTTTGTGTCCCACAGTGCCCCTTGTGTTAATGTGAATGTAAGTTGTGCAATTTAAGTGTATCATTGTAGCTGGTTGGTTGCTTAAAACTACAATAACTATTTCCCCTTTTTCTCTTTTCATCAAAAATAAGGATGGTCTTTACCTCCACTTTGTATTAGATAATCAAGAATATATTTTGTCCTGCCCGGCCATTCCTCAGTTTCTCTATGCCCACTCGCCACCTAAGTCTCCTCCTTTGTCTCCTGGTGAGCCTCATTTCTTCATCCAAGATCCGGCAAGTCGTGTACCAGTTTCCCCTCTTTCTACTCCTCAAACTTCAAACCAGAAGGCAACTGCCCAGCTATCAGACTATCACCATCACCCCTTCCCTGGCTCTCTTTACCACCAGCTGCCTCAGGTTGACCGTCCTGCTCGACAGTCCGCCTCTCCATCTCCGCCCTCGCATGGTAGCACTGATTCCCAGCAGAAGTATCAGTATCCTTTAGAATCAGGAATATTTCCTGACTCTTTAGCGAGGGTCCAGCAGTACCCTCCTCATCACCATTTTCTAGTCTGGGATCATTCTTCTCATCAAGCTTCTTCGTTACCTGCTGGCTCTTCTCAACTTCCCGCTGTGTGGTATCACCCCCATCTGCCATACCTCTACACAGCACTGAGCCAGACGACAAAAGAAAACCCTAAACTTCCAGAAGATTCTCACCCCCATAAGTATAATCTTCAAGAACTGCACCACCCTGCTACCACTTTACCATCAGCAACCAAAACTCCTGCTGCTCCCTTTCTTCTGTCTTCACACAAACAGCCAGCGGGTTCACAGGATCCAACTGATCGACTTTATCTAAAAGTTTCTTACAATTCCCATCAGCCAGTTTCCAGCCCTGCTTCACATCCTCCTCCTCCCAGTAGCCCTACAACCAGCACCAGTGGCAGCTCAAGCCAGTTTTATCTCCAGAGTCCCTTTCACTTTCCACTGCAAACACATCTTCCTCCCTCCAGACAGAAGCCTCAGGAACCTATGACCCCACAAGGCCTGTGTCAGCCTAGTGACTCCTCCTGTAGCTACAACGCTTACCGCTATTATCCTAATTATCCTTTTTCATACCCGCCTCACCACCAGCAACTCTATCCGTATTGGCCCTACTATCCAAATATTCAATCCCCAACAACAGAAATTCCCTCCACCACCACAAACCCACCATGGCTGACTGCACAGACTCCCCATCTCTGGTGTCTGGAGGAGAGGATGGCTGCCTTCCTGCCTTATGCAGACCCCGAATCCATTCAGGTCAGAGGTCAGTATTTCTGTAAACATAAAAACTCCATTTTCCTTTTTGTTTCTGGACAGAAGTTACTTTTTATGAGGAGAGCAGGACCTGACTTCTGAAAGGTGAAAAGTTACTCAAGAATCTAAGTTTCTATCAGCCAGGTTGTTTTTTATATTTCTTGTAATTTTGAAAACTTTATTGATCTTTGAATTTGCTTCAGGCATTTCTGTTAGGTGTCATTAGTGGCGCATTTTTCTTTTTAATTTGGGGAAAAATAAATTTGATCATTGAAAGCAACCTACAGAAACACTGATACAGACAGGATAAATGCTAAAAGATTAATTGAAACTAAATATGTGGCTGAATTGTTTGACCACATGACGAAAAGTCATGAAGTACATTAAAGGTATGCACACATTGTAATTCATCTGCTTCTAAGGATCATAACATTTCTCTGGATTTATTTGGCAAGTCCACTTTCTTTTAGTTTAGTAGTTTATTCATTGTAAAGAAAGCAGTTAACTTGAATATCTTTTCCCCTCTCTTCATCCATCCTTTAGTATGACCTTTTGAGAAAAAGCAGCAAGAATAAATCCTGAAAGTGAAGACAACTTTCAGAGCTGTAAACGCAGAGGGATCGTCTAGGAACAGCCTTGTGAATGAAATCATGCCAGTTTGAGTTTACATGTGGACATGGGATATCATCCAACATAGAACAAGCTGTTTAAAGGGATCTAAAATCAGTAAAAAAGCACATTGTTCTATGATGGTATCATAGTCCAGCACAGATAAATATCAATAGTATCAAGAGTTCCTTGGCGCTTTAAAATTTGCTTTGCCAAGCTGATGAAGCGGTTATGGTAACCCCTGACTGATAAAGTCCCTTTTTAAAATATGTTTTTGTATTGTTGCAAGTTGCCGGTTTGCTTTACAACACCCAGGTTGAGTCTTGTCTCAAACAGTTTTCATTGTGTCCGTATGGAATATTCAGCATAGACTGCCAAATTTTTTGTCTCATTCGAGTTATAAGGTCCAAAGTCCTGCATCGTTTTCTGAGACCATAAAGCATCACTTTATGGTAAAAATGTCGCTCAAAACTCTGCAGAATACAATATGAAACTTGTCTTCTGCCCCCTAATGGATGCCAGGAAGCAGAAGACTGCACTTTATTAATTTAAACTTGTCACATGGTAATGAATGGTAGATATAAAAATGATAGGTACCCACACTGTTTTTAGTCTGTCACTTGAATCCATATGTTTTTTAAATTATTTAATCAGCTGCAGCTTTTTAATGGCCTCTTGACTCAGAGACACTCCCACCAGTTTCTCTATCACCTTTTGATTTAAGTAGAGATATTGATGCTGAAGTAAAAGGCTTAAACACTCTGCTCTCTTATCTCAGACCACCTAAAGGGATGGCTGCTTCTGTCCAGCGTGTCTCCACTCTGCCAATACATGATACCGATGACAATGGGCCATGGGGTCGTCCTCCACTCTCCTCTGCCTGCCTGTCACAGCGAGTTACGAGTAAGAGTCTGTTTGATCAATTTCTGTTTGCTGTCGCTTTCAGTTTGCACCGCTTGTCATTTATTGTCAGCAGTTCATATTTGAGATGTATTCCTTTTAAACTGTAAGAGGCATTTTCTGAGCAGTTTTTTTCCCCCAAACCTTTACTGTGCAACCCTGCTGGTGAGAACTTGATATTTCTGTGAGATGAGCTAAATTCCGGCTTTATTTTTAAACACAGTAGCTGGAAACCATGCGTGGTTACTCCAACTGATTATATTGATTTTCTCTCTTGCTTTAGCCTCCAACGACTGTTTCTTTTCCCATTCGATATTGGGACCTCTCCACTTGGCAGAACAGGACTTGGGACCTGCAGTGCCCATACCGAAGTACTACTAAAACTCCAGCACCAGCTGCCCCGCCCCCACCCAGCACCGCCAGTGAAAAGACCAGTCCGTCTCTGACTGAGGTCTTTTGCTCCTTCCAGCAGATGACTGTAATGCTTCCCCGTGGTCCCATTTCAGAAATAGCTCTTAAAGGTGTGTGCCTTCATGTCTGTGGTGGTGTATGTGTCAGGTGCATATGGTAACCATCAGTTCTGCATGGGTTCAAATGGTTCAGGGACACTGGTGTGCAGCGGACGGGGGGTTGAGGCTCTCTTTATTTTGATTGGAGAAAGTTTCAGTGCCTTTTTTTTTAAAATTTTTGTTTAGACTTCTAAAGGCATAATTCCAGCGCTGCGTGTTAAGCTTTTGATATGAGAGAACACATTTTTATTTTTAAGACATCAAAGGGAACCAGGTGAATCTCCTCGAAGCCCCAAAAGACTGTGTGCATTATGCGAGTGGAAGCAAAGATGGCAGAATCCATTTGACTCTGCAGTTAAATCCACACTGTCATATGAGCGTGCAGGCAAGTATTGACTTAAATTTCACGCTGAGCACACAACCTTTTGTATAAGAGACCATTTTATGTACCTGTTGACTCCTGTATCAATGTTTTTCTCAAAAGGGTGACAAATTCGTCATCACTGTCATCCATATGACAGAAAGTGGAAGGAAGGAGGCTCAGCTTTCATGTCCAGTTGTGATCCCAAGGTCTGGTAATGGTAGGCTGATTTTTTTTCTGTTCTTTCAAAGGCTGTTCAGTTTGCCTAAGACCATCTCCAGTAGGCCAGTGAGTTATTTTAGCCATGTGCCTGACATTTGTCGTGCCGCCCCTCAGAGTGCAACCTTCATAGTGAATACCGTCTCCCCTGTGGATCCAGCTCTATATCCCAGACACGGTGCCTCTCCATGGGCTGCTGCTTCGACAAGCACCCTCCCGCCTGCTACTACCCAATGGATGGTGAGTTGCACTCAAGTGTCCCCACTGGCATTTTCATGCCACTTAGCTTAGTACAGTTGAGCTGCTTTGAGTACAGAAATGTAAGTAGGACAGCAGCTGGATGTGTGAAGTAGCATATCCGGGGCCAGCGCAGCGTGATACAAGCTGGATGTGACGCACGATGTGAAAAGGCTGGAAGATACCTTGGGTCTCATTATCAATTGCCTCCTGAGATTTCTGACCTTTTGTTCATCCGACCTTTTCATAACTGTGCATGCGTATCTGTTTGTGTTTGTATCCCCCTCCAGAGTGCACTATTGACCGCCGCATGGTATTCTCAGTGCCCGCCTCCCTCACAGACCCCCCTCTTTCCCCTGCTCTGCTTGTTGCTGCCAACAACTCCACCTGCAAACCTGAGAGAGCAACCTCCGAGCACGCCTTGTTCAATATCCCGATGGATGGCTGTGGGACGCGCAGAGTGGTGAGATTTACTTAACGAATGCAAATCATAAAATACTAGTTTAGTCTGAAACCTGAAAACAATGTTTGGATTCTACTACTGATCCCGTGAACCCTTCATTTCATTTAAAGAATGCGTGTTGGAATATAGTTTTTTTCTTCAACTTTATGACAGAGACCAATTTATAGTGGAGGTACTCAATATGCCCAGACCTCTGCCAAGCCACAGGGTCTGTCAGCTGAGAAAAAGGCAAAACAGTCCACCCAGCAGCCTCCTTTATTTTAAAACTCTGGATCACTATATCCAAAATATCAACATGATCCAGTTCAAACAATATCAGATTACATCTACTATGATGATGATCTTTTTTTTTTTGTCAATGATTCTGGGCATCATTTGTAGAGTTAAAAGCTGTAAGAGCAAAAAGATCCCATCTCTCAATCATAAAGAATCCTTAAAGAAATTCCTGGATTCAGACAGTGATCCAGATCACCCCCAAAATGTGATCACATGTTCCTCATTTCCTGAAATTTAATCAAAATTCATCCATTACTTTTTGAGTTAAGTTGCTAACAGAGAGACAGACTTCCTGACTACGCTGCTGATAACATAATTTAGAAAAAGAATGAAGAGTATACATCCTTGACAAGATGCCGAGGCAGTTTACATGTGGAGCTGTAACTACAAGATGACCTGTGGCAGTGTTTTATGAAGTTGTGGACATTGCCGCACTGAATGCATGTCTCCGCTACCGGAGACGCAGAATGAATTGAGATTGAGAGTAAAAATTGTATCCGTCTTCGTCTTTTTTTTCTTTTTAAATGATCCCCTCTGGTGATTCCTGGGGGTTTTGCAATGTTGACTGTTTTAATATTTAAGAAAAGAACAACAAAACATCCAGACAGTGATCAGATCCCTCTCGGATTAAGTTGTTCCTTATACCATTTTGGAGATTTCCTGAAAATTAAATTAATTTATTAGTGGTGTTATGTTGCTAACAGACAGACAAACAGGCCGCTGAACACAACCTCTGTGTCCTGGCGGGGGTAATGAATTAAATTTTAATTCCCGAATATGTTGGATTCAGTGCTGGCTAGAATAATTTGCACATTTTGAATTTATACTCAAAATTATACAAAATTTGGATTTTGTATCATTAAAGTATTGTAATAAGTTACTGGATAATGACAGAATGCATAGTGAATGGGAAATGCATGCTAAATGTTTCCAACATACAGCTGTTGTTGGACGTTGTCAGTGTTGTTGCTACAGTACATGTGTTTGGTGTAAACTCTGTCATGGCTTAGATGCTTAATAGGAACCCAGGCTTTTTTCCATACACTAAGCATCTCATTTTCTAACTATATTTTTAAAAAATGACCAACACTACTGTGGAAACCCAGCTACAGCCACAAGATATCAACAGTTTGAGACCAATAGGAGACTTTGGATCACCATAATAACTGCAAATGAGAACCATCTTTAGGAAGACCCTTAATGGCCAAAATGCAGTTGCATAACATACTTTATTGGCCAAGTTCTGTTAATAGTTTATGCCCAGTCTACAAAAAATGTTGTTGCTTTCAGTTAAGCACATTCTGTTGAACAGGTTTGATATTTTGCATGGTTAGTTAATTACCATATTAACTGGTGTTTGTGCAAGCGATCGAACAAGTAGAGTGTGTTAAGTGTCTACATACAGAATTTAATTTCCACTCCTGTGCTAACAGGTGGTGGGGAAGACGGTAGTCTACATGGTGGAGATAATCAACATGATACAAGCAGTCAGCCTCAACTACGGCACCATCACAAGGGATTCTCCTGTCAGGTCAGCTCATGTTACTACTTGTTAAGGTACCTGCAGTGTTCACAGCAACCACCCGCATTGTGTTACAGCTCCATCACAGCTGCCACAGTTAATCTGCTGCTGTTATAACTGATGTGGGTGTTTCCTCTGGGTCCTCTGGATGCATGCCGAGCCTCACTCTCCTTCCAGTTTTACTCAAAGCTAGTTGAAGTCATTTTTCCTTATGTATTTTTTAAAATGCAAAATTTACTAACAGTTATGTTTTGAATTATTCCCATTACACTGACAATAAAACTAAAATATACGATTTGAAAAAGAAGTTCTGTTAAAAAATTTGAAAGAAAACTTTGGAGCAGGAAAACATTTTAATATTCAAGACGTCCTTTAGAAATTTCTTCCGTTTTCTGCAAAACATGAACATTGCTGCCAAAACAAATCTGAACTGTTAGAGATGCAGTTGCTGCACAACAGATGCACTCCTGAATGTGTCGAAGGGAAGTTTCACATGTTGTCTTTTAGAGTTCTGAAGACATATCGTCTGACCTCCTTAGAAATCGCCTGCTGTACATCTAGTCCAGTGGTTCCCAACCTGTGGGTCAGAACCCACATGTAGGTCTCGAGATCACGTGGTCACCAGATAATTGGGGAAAAATATAAAACCTATATTTATCAAATAAATTTGGGATTTTTATCATGACTGTCAAAATTAAACCACTAATAAAGCAATAAATCTAAATTTAACACCTTTAAATGTTTAACACATTGATGCATAAATCCACATTACTCTTTCTTATTTATGAAGACAGACAGTTATCAAGCCTTATACTTGGAGGATCCTGTTGGACTATCCGTCTCATATGTGATAATTGTCACCCTGAATGGGAGGGTCATGGACACCAATATGTCATATTGGGGGTAGTGGCTCAAAAAGGGGGCCCTCAAGGAAATTATTGCAATAATTAATACATTTAGCCATTAAATAAAGGCAGACATGGGAATGAAATACTGGTTTTATCAAGATTTCTAACCCCTGTAATTAAGGTTGCTGGTGGAGTGCAGGTATGTACCAGGAACTGCACTATCTGTGAGCTATGTGGTTAAGACTCCCACCTTTGGTCCAGAAATCCATACTCAAGGGGTCTTTGGAGTTCAGCTCAGGATTGCCAAAGGTAAACTCGTCTTAATTTCACATGGATCAAATATGGAGACAAAGTTACTGCCGGTTGTAAATAAGTCAAATGATTGGTAAACTTCATTATTTGCAGCATCTGATGGCAGAAAATATTTCTGGCTATGAATATGTGACCTTCTTAAACAAATCCTGTTTTTCCTGTCTTATACACTCGTCCCATGTCAGATGCTGACTACAGCAGCTACTACCCACAATATCACCAGCCTCTGCACATGTTGGTGGGGAAACCTCTCCATCTAGAAGTTCGGCTCCTGAACTCCCCAGATCCCAGTTTGGTGCTGCTGGTGCACTTCTGCGTGGCCTACCCCCGCTCTGGAAAGGCTGTGTGGGTGCTGCTTTACAACGGGTATGTTGGAACATGCTCTGCGTGGAAAGGAAAAACATGAAAAAATGCACACATGTTTTATTCAGAAGTGTGGAAAGAACTAATATGCTGGTTTACTCTATACATATCAGTACTGATACCTACCGATACCCACAACTAATTCTACTTTTCTCCATGGCTCATGACTTAAAAATAACTCTTTTAGGTGCCCCAACCCCTTGGACCCAGAACCCCCGAAGACTGTGCTGTCTCACCTGGAACCATCTTCTCCTAAGAGTCAGACCCGTCGCTTCACCATCAGCACCTTTCAGTTCCTGCCTGATGATGAGTTCCAGGACATGGATGAAGAGGTAACACTGATGCTTAGGACATACTCATTCTGGTGCTGTTTGGTCTGCCTGGTCTGCTTCTATGGGTACTACAGTCTGGAGCAATGTGGAGATGTAATTGAATTCTGGAGCCGACAAAAGAAGTAAACTGGTTTAATAGTAAACCCAGTGGTCTCTGTTCTCTTGCATTTAGCTCCGGTGCATTTTACCGAAAGTCCAAAAATGAACGGGCAGAATAAAGGTTGCATGCTTTTATGTCAGTCCCGAATACCACCAGAAGACCTCGCTAGATTTGTCATTAGTCACCTTTTTGAAATTGAGTTGGTTGATGGGTCTGAAAACTCCTTAAGTATAGTGCCAAAGTCACCAAGTTGGAAACGCTGCATTAGCTGAGCCCTGACGTGTACGACGCTGTTATCACTGTACCGGAAATCTTACTGACACACACGCTGTGATTATGTGTTAATATTTTGTAATTAATCGTAACAAGCACTTTAAAGTCCCACCCCTATTTTTAAACCAATTTTAGTTGTTTTTTTAAGAACTCATAAGTACTTCGTCTTTGCAATAAACAGTGTCCATAGTGCTCAGGCCAAGCTAAAAGAAGAGGCAGCGAGAGAGCATTCTTGGCATCTAATACTCAAATCTCAAATTTTATTGCCAGTTGAATGCTGTGTTGTGGTTTTAACACTATGCCAAGGTTGCATAGGACCTTTCTAAAAGCTGGCGCTGTGTAACGTGGTCTGTGTTGTGACACGTTATTGTAACCAAGACTGTGTAGCAACAGGCTCGTGTGTCAGGATTTGTTCCCGACACTCCAGACAGAGCAGTGACTGATCTCTGCTGCAGGTCAGGGACTGATTGCATGTAAATATTTAATACAGCTCAACTTTGGATAAATTTGAACCTTTAAGTTTTCCTGGAAGAGCAGAATAAAAAAATAAAAAAAACAACCTGTTAAGCTAATCTGCTGATGGTTCCACCTTCACATGCTGAGATGTAGTCCATGAATATGAATGGGTTTATCTTTGCTTCCGACCTGTGGCAGAAAGGTGAAGTTTATTTTCCAAATTGGTAAATTGCATCCTGAAATGCTCTTAGTTTTTATGTTTGGCAAACTTGGTTTGAAATGAGCAGCTGTGTGCCTCTAGAGGGGAAAACGATGGAAACTGACTTCTCTATTAATGTTATATGTACAAATAAAAGTAAAGTTCTGGCACATCTGTAAAAGAATATGCCTGCTTATTCAGCAGAAGCAAGCACCTTGGAAAAAAGAAACTTTTATTAGGTGTATGGAGAGGCCATTTTGTAAACTACTTTCTGAGCTCCTGCTTTACTTTACAGATCTACTTCATGTGTTCAACTGAGATCTGCTCCCCGCAAGATGGGCCTTGTGTTGAAGGATGCTTTGGCCACTGATGGTGAGGAAACGGTCATCTGTCAGACCATCCACACCACCTCTCCCGAACCCTGGTAGAAGCCATTAAACTGTTTACAACCCTCTTCACTGGAAAACAGCCTGAGTTGGTTGTAGGTGCAGATCCATATGACAGCAGGAGAATGTTTAAGTAATGAGGAGGAATTAATTATTTATCAACTCTGATCTATTTCCTGTTTATCAGTTGAGACCAGGAGGATGCTGGAGTTAGTCAAGATGATGATTTGGTAAGTCGACTAATATTTTAACTTGTTTGTCTCAAATAGTTTGTGTTCTGACCATATGTTGTCTTGTCTTTTTCCGGCCTCAGATTTGCGCTCATTTAACCTCTCCAATAAAAGCTCTTAAATTAATGGTGTTTTTGTTTTTTTGTTTCTAAACCAGCAGCCAGTGGGTTTTGTAGAAGGTGGTATTGAAAAGGCATGAGAAGTGAAGTAAAAGGAAATATTAATGTTGGATAAAGAATAAAGATGAGACACAGCTGGACAATTAAGAATGTTTGTTACAGACTCCAGCGCTGACTAAACCGGCCATATGGTAGACAGCTCTGTGCAGATGTGATCACACAAATGGATAGCCTGATTGACGTACCTTTCCATATTGAGATTTTTTCCCCCTTTGGTTTAACTTGCACACACCTGAACCAAATATTAGATGTGTTTAAAAATACTTGACCAGCATGTATTACATCTGGAATACTGAAACATGTTGGCAGCATCATGTACTATAAGGCATATTTGGCTTTTTGTCTGACAGAATGAACTTAATTTGGCACATGTACAGCTGTTCATTGTGTTCTCAGCATGCTACTCTCTAACATGGTGATTAACCACAAAAATAACGCATATGGACCACTTAATATTGTAGTTTGGTGCCAGCTTGTATTTAAATGGTCCTCTTCATAATGTTCATATTCTGATATTGGACCAAAATGTCGCCTAATGCATAAAATGTTGACAGTAGGAGTAACTATTGCACTGCTATTTAAATGCCTTACAATCATCGTATATCACGGTAGCGGGAACCTTTTTACAATTTCTACCAGAATCACCAAAAAGTTAAATATGTGTGTAGTGTAGCATCCTCTACATCCTCTCCACCAACCCGCCCTTTCAATCCGCTTTTTCTCCACTCTCTTTCTAAGCACTGTTTCTACACTCCCTTTCTATTCTCACTTTTGGCTCTCACGTTCTCCGTCCATGGTCACCCTTTCTGTCGTTTTCACCCCCAACCGGCTGAGGCAGATGGCCGCCCTCCCTGAGCCAGGTTCTGCTGGAGGTTTTGCCTTCCTGTTAAACGGGAGTTTTCCTCCCCACTGTTGCCTGAAGCTTGCTCAGGGGATTGATCGAAGACTCTTTTTCGATGCATGTTTAAAATCATATTGTAATGGCCATTGACAGACGTGTATGCAGTGCTATTCAGACATTAGTAAACAGTTGGGTTGAAATTAAAATGTTTCTTCTTTCCTGTATGGAAACGGACTGTAACTCTGAAACGGACTTCCCCGCATCTGCCATCCTTTCTCAAACCTGCCATGCACTTATCCTAAGTAGTTTTATTTAATAAGTCTTCCATATAAAAGTAAATTAATGGTTTATACTGTGAAATAAAGAGTCCCTGGATATTATTCATAGCGATGTAGTGATAAAAACGTGTTTTGTTCATCGGTTTGTGCTGTCTCGTCTCAGCGGTGTGACAGCCACCTGCCCACAGTCTGAAGCAGCCAGCAGCACATGAGCGGAGGCTGCTATGAATGACAGAAACCAGCAGCCTATCAGTACACAGGGTTTGTGATCTTACAGCAAATCAGAAGCAGAATAGGGCGGGCATTTGTTGCAACTCCTAGCTTATGACATGTGACAGTTGGATGAGAAAGGGTCTTTCTGAGCGGCTCTGTGGCGACGAAACTGCTTGTAAATATTGATGTGTTTGCTTTTCCAAATAAGTAAGCAGGGAAAACTATAGACAACAACTATCTACTAAAAGTCCAAAAATATCAGGTTCAGACGTTACGTTTTTAATACACTAATTAGCAGGATAACGTGACTTGCGGTCAAACGACCGCTGGCTGCGCTTCCAGCACTCATCTCCATGTTCAAATCCATAATGCAGGAGCTGCTGGTGAGTAAAGAACCAGCCAATCGGTTAACTGGTTCCGCCTTGCGTGCTTTGATTGGCAGACGAAGTCATTCTGCTGAAAAACTTCATTATGAAATAAAAAGGCAGATGTGGAAAAAGGTTTTATGAAATAAAAAAGTGTATTATTAAAAAATGGACTTTGTCAAAAAATTAAATGAAAAAAATAATTACAGATTTATTTAAAAGATCTTGGAAAATGAAATAAAAATTAAATATTGTAAAAAGTATTATTGTGAAAAAAATCCTGAAATATTTTCATAAATTGAAAATTATAAATATATA
>JAVQJG010035719.1:0-51442 GCA_036024015.1 Craterocephalus amniculus
ATATCGGAAAGGAGGAGGCAGAGACAGGCTGTGGAGCAGAGGGGCGTTGAACAGCAAGCTACTGATCGTTCACGGACAGACGTGTTTGGGTGTTTCGATAAGCCACAAGCCTGCATTGCCTACGGAACATATGGTGACAGGTGTTTATAAATATACAGTAAGCGAGAGGAACACTTTGCTCTGTAAATATAGCTGTCTGGGCTTACTAAATCTAGTAAGTGAGGTTGCTAATGGCTGGCTGCGTGCGGAAGTGACGTCACGCCCCAGACGCTGTAAAAAATAGCGTTTTAATCTCAGCCCAGGAGCGTAAAAATTCAAAAAGGAACTGGGATGGAATGAATACTACGGTATTTACACAGACATTTTAAAAAATAGCTGATTTTTAGCTGATTTAGTGTCGCAAACGCACGCCCAATACTGTTCCATGTATGGCGTTTTGGTGTTTGGCATTTGAAGCAAATATCTCAGGGAAGGATCCAAATCTCCAAAAAGTACCGTAGGTGTCCAGTACACTTCAGTTTACATCATAATTAAGGCCCCACTTGCAAAAAAGTGGACTTCTCCTTTAAACCCCTTGTATGCATACACCACACCCATGCACAACAAAGGCTTACAATCTGTGAGCAACTAATAGCACGTCAATGATAAGTTTATTGTTTGCACAAAATCCCAAATTCCAGCTCAGTTAAAGTGCAGCTCTGCTCATTAAAGACACACAAAGTGAGGTTTTTATGGTGAGTCTTTATTCTTAACAAGTCTCTGTTCAGAAATAGAAAGAAAAGAAACCGCTCTGCTCACTGGGAATTGTAATTTTTTTGCCTGTAATAGATCCATGGACAGTGTGAACCACATAATGCCTAAGAACAAGTTCTAACAAAAAAATATTCCAGTACTGCAGGAGCTTAAGATTGGCTGTGTTAACACTTGAGCACCAGCAGTTCTAAAAAGCTACTTTTTCCCAAACAACTAAAGTAAGCGAGTAAACGGCAGGTTGGAGGACTAATGAAATGGACTCAAGACTTTGGTTTTGTGCTCACAGCTGTTGGCTTCACCCAGACAGGGTAAATAAAAATAAGTTATTTTCTGTTCAATTTGAATTTGTTTTAAAAAAATATGTTGATATCAGAAGAAAAAATTTAAAAAACATTGCAGATGATCAGAAAATGTCAGTGTGACACAATTACATTGTTCTAAGAATGTAGCTTTGTATCCCAGACCCACTCCATGTTTGGTCTGGGAGATTGAATGATGATATATTCTGAGCCCTTCTACATTAAAATTGAATAAACTAATCCTGTAAGCGTTTTAGCACACTGAGATTCATTCATGCAAACTAATCTGGCTCTCTTTATATAATAAGAGTGTACTAATGTGTAAAGGTAATTTCAGTTCTACAGTACTTTCATATATCCATCTTATTTCACTCATTTTGTTTGAATCATAAGTTAACAAATCCTACACACACAACTCAGCAACGTAAACAAGAAGTTGTCCATGTTACATGTTTTATTGCACATTGATCATTTAAACTCATCACTAAATGGCTTAAATCAAAAGGTTTAGGAAATAAATCTTTTATGCATAAAGTGGCATAAAAACACATTAATTTGACTTTGATTTAAAGAAAGTTGCAGTTTCTGTTTATAAGTAAGAGGACATAACTCATCCATACCCAAAACATAATGCTCCCATATATTTATAAGCATGTAATTTTGTGTTCATCCGAATCAGTTTGCCCTGACATTTAATAGGAGAAACTAAATTTGAAAATGTGAAAAAACAGCTCAGAGAAGCTTTTTCCCTCCTTTCCTTCCTTTCTTTTTTCATTAATACATCTAGTTGACACACAAACACACTACGGTCTCTTGCACCCCCTACCATGTGTACCACTGCTAAGTGTGAACAGAATTTGTCTAATTAGCCTGTTTGCAGGCTTGGAGCATCACTTTTAATGAGGTATCAGGTCCTCAAGGTCATTTCCGTTTTTCCAGCTTGTGTGTACATCTTTGTGTGCATGTGTGAGTTGTGTCTTTTCTCTTCCCCTCTGTTTGGTTGTATTCTCTTTTTTAATTGAAAATGTTGACTCAGGTTGTCTCCATCTGTTAAGTGAGGAGCAGCATGACTGCAAATAATTATGACCTTTGCAGTCGGTCTTCTCTCAAACTGCCGTGCCTTCATGGAGAGATCGGCTCATAAAGGAAAAGAAATGTTGTTGCACTTTCTTTGTGAATACAAATATATTACCTTAGGATATTTACACTGTGCGATCATCTTGAGAATTGACTCTGAATGACTCAATTCTTTCCTTTCCATTGTCATATCACCATGCCTGTAATTCATATTTGCTCCCTCCTTTTCAGCCTCTTTTTCCATTTCTAGCCACAGGGGTTAAAGATAACGCATACAGTTGACGTTAGTCAACAATAGCTTTTTGGTCATGGCTCACAACATCCACACTTTACTTCTACAGACAAGGGTCGTCAATTTTATTGTTTAAAAGTCATTCTGCCTAACCTCTATGACTCCATTTTCTTTCATTTCTTGACCTAACTACCCGTTCAGTTCTTGTCTCCCTCTCGCTCAATGGCTTCAGTGCGTATGTATTCACCACGCAAGAGCTCTCTCATTTCCAGTGTTGCCTTCATTGTCATCTCATTCCTCATGGACAGTTCTATTTCTGTAATGGTGCATGGTCAACCATTATCTCTCTATCACACAATTGTCTGTTTCAGTTATTTGCCCATATACAGATTGAGATTTTCACCTTGGTGTCACCTGGGTTTCGGGAGCATTTGTCTCTGTCTGAAACCTTTTACCAAGTCAGGACTTACAGAGTCAGAACAGCCAGCCAAGCTATAGCCACCAACATAAATACCTATGATTCAACGTGAGGAAGTGTGCCCACAGTGGAAATGATAACAGAGGAACTGGTCTAGGCCCGTACAGCCAGGGGAGTCCTAGTGTCCCTCTTTTTACAAAGTAAAAACAGTGAGGTGCTAAACACCTTCCATCCCAGCAGAGGCAGGGGGCTCACAATGCCATTAGAAAAAGTGTGGAGAAACACTTGGAGTGTCAATTCCTCAGGCTGAATTTACAGCAAGACTAGAGATGTTGTAGTCGTGCCAGTAAGAGAGAGTGGCAGGTAGATGCTCTAGAAAATATACACAGAATATTACGGGAGATAAGAGATTGAGGTGGTATGTGAAGGATAGACTGTGGTACTGTGCATGTGGCCTGTCACAAGAAATACTGTTTACAACTTAATACCAGCAGGTATGGTGTGATGCGTAGACCGGAACCTGGTCATTTCTCTGTGCGCATTTACATATGTAAATGCGAAAGCATATGTTGTGGCAGAATAAACAGACATACTTGTTCACAGTTGCATGTGATTGGAAAGAAAAGTAGTTTGGGCTTTGATGGGTTAAACGGCCATGTGCCCCCTGTGTTGAGGGGGAATGTGCTCCTGTGCTGTGAGCGATCACTTCCTCTCTCAGGGGCTCCAGCATGGGGCCGGTGTGGTGGCTGTTAGCTAGAGATGGATGACTCCTCATCCTGCCTCCTCCGACAAGTAGGGCGCACAGGCAGAAAAGAACATGGAAACCTGAACAGGTAGCCACCAACAGCACTATTGTGTGCAAGCAAAAGACAGGATTCTCATCAGGATGAGTTTAATAGAGGGGTAATTCTGAAGTGAAACGTGTAATAAAATAGTTTGGCCTGTGAAATCTCAGCTCTGACATATAAACATTTAAATAGTTAGTAACTCACTGCTTAGCAAACAGGGTTTCTTTTCCATTATTTCATTCCAGGGAGACAATAATTGTGGTTTCATCTTGTATAAATTAAAATAATAGATGCAGGAATTTTGAACTGCATGGCTACTTTCATGTGGTCTGATCTTAATCTATGTTACAGTTGAGGGGAACTGGGAATAATAATTCACAAACTGTTGTGCTTTTTATGTTAATAATCCTCCACTCTCCAAGTTGAAGAAAGTATGTCAGTTGTTTCAGTTTTGATGAGCTTGGATGTGTTGGTTGCGAAGGTACCCCACTGTAGAAATTGTCTAAAAAAAAGAAAAAAGCACAAAGTCTGGTTGTTGAAAAAAATCTGCTCTTCTCGAGACAGATTGGTTGATCTGAACCATGTCCAAATCATAATGACTACCACAGGACCTTTGAAGATGGATCAAGAGGAATGAAACTGGAAAAGGTGACAAAAAACATCCTAGGACCTGCATAATCATCAATCCACATTAAGACAACCTCTCTACAAAGAGTGGAAAAACAGGACTGATAATACTCAAACTAGGAGCAGGCATCCTGCAGAGATCACACCAAGAGTACAACGTGCAATCCAGGAAGGTGTGAGAGGAAAAAAACACACAAAATGAAAGCAGAAGACTTCCCAAAACCTCTGTTACTTGCAAAGAAATTGTGTTAACATGTACTCTACAGAAATGATAATGAATTAAAATTAAGGCTAAAGTCTGACTACTGATGCTCAAAAACATGTCTATTTTTATGGAGAAATGAGATTGATATTGCAACTTTTAAAAATGTTGTTTTAATTCAAAAGCATAGTGGATGAAGAATTGTGTTTTTAAAGTGGTAATCAAAAAGTGCAAAATACATCTTTGAGATTTTTTAAGGAAAAATTTAGTAAATAAAATAAAGTAAATAAAAAAAACATCCATCCATCCATCCGTCCATCTTTTCATCAACTGATGTGGCATTGTTGTAATGCGCAATGAGATATTTGAAACTATTTTATGAAAAAACATGAAACACTCTTAAAGCCAAGTTTGCTGTGATTGGCTTTTTGAGAACCCAATGATAGATCAGTCTAGCAAAGATCATCATCCCTAACTTGAGGAACACACACAACTGACACCAAACTATCAAAGAAATGTGTGAAAGTATCATAAATGATACCTTGCTGTGGAATTATGTTATGTAAAGACTGTGTTCTCTGTAATTCTGGCATGTTACGCAACAGTCATTTGAAAATGTGACACCCTTTTTAAATCAGACATATGGTGATAGCTTCTTCAGCATGAGACAATTTTAAGAGTTTCCTTGGCTCAGAGTATAGTCATAAAATAGAGCTCAAACACAGTTTTATTTTAAAAAAGCCTTTCTCCTCGGCCAATGTGTGTTGACCACATGAGCAAACGCACTTCATCTTTCCTCTGCATGGTCCAAGAAGGGAGGTCACCCTCAAAGCCCAGCACAAAGAGTGGACTGATCCTGTGGTGTTGACTTTACCATAATGTCCTGCCTCCCCTCTGCAGTGTTCAGAGAGGCCTAGGCAATGTATCTGAAGTGAAGCTCTCTCAGCAGGTGGAGGTTCAAACGGTTCCCAAACCAGAGGCACCTCAGGAAGGATCAAATAGCTGCTGCCTTAAGGCCTGGCCAGAGTTTGACCTGTACCAAAAAAAACAGGCCTGTTCCAGACCATTGCTGCCTACATCCCCCCAACCCCGCTAAAACAACAGAAGAGAAAGTGTGTGTCAATAAATGCATGGGCTTGAGTGTAAATGTGTGTGTGTGTGTGTCTATAAATGGTGAAACAAGAGCATGTAAAGGTGTGTGCACCTGAAAACACTGACCTGGACTTGGGTAAACACACAAACGACATTCTTCTGGGTTTCTTCCTTTGAACGCATGTGATGTGCAGCTGAATGTGTCGGTGCATGAATATTGGACCCAACTGTGTGTAAAACGGTCTTCATGTGAAGTCACATATTTCTTTATGTTGGTCCACAAAGTGCAATGGTCAAGCTGTTTTGTTTTTTTTGTTTGTTTGTTTTTTGCTATTTTACACAGGACTTTAGAAGTTCTTAAGAGTTTTCTACACATCCTTCAAACAATGGTAATATAGTTGTCTTAACTTCATTGAATGTTTAATGCAAAGGTGTTATTTATTGAATATGTTATCGTTAAATGTCCCTAGAATATAACAGCACATTTCTGATTAATTCAGTAGTCATTTTTTTCTTTAAGTTTTTATTCTTTCTATCGTATGATTTCTTTAAGCCATATGTGACAACATCTCTAAATAACAGTCATGTGTTAGTGCTACTGAACATTTAAACAACCATTGATTGCCACCAGCTGCTAGGCCTCACCCTTTTGGTTAGTGAGTGATGGGCCAAACTTGACCTTCTTTCTGAGAGGCAAGGGGTATGGAGCTGGGGAATTGAAAACATCCTCTTAGAATGATGGCTGTTTCAGGGACTGGAGTCATGGGAAATATGACCTGCCAGTCACAAACTCTGTGGTATCAAAAAGAGCCAGTGATGGCATGCCAGCCATGTCCCGCATAAACCATACACATTTTGCAGGCCAAGTTGAGCCAGCAGGATGCCACTGGTCATTAGCTTCACTAAGTTCATAAAGCTTGTGTTTACAAACTAATTGTAGCAAGATATGTTGTTGAAAATGTTTTCTCATAAAAATTCTTAATTGATCATTTTGTTTAGATCTTACACTACAAAATGTTTTTATAGCTGCAACAATCAAGATTGAGATTTTTCTACCCTGTGCATATCTAAAAAATGATAGAAACATAAATGTGTTGTATAGATTGAAAATATGCATGAAACCATTTTGAGGTTTGATAAGTGCTCCTTTAATTATATAATCTCTCTGTGCCTTCACTTCCAGCTGGAAGAACATTCCATTTAAAATGCACTGAACTTTGACAGGTTTTTAAACTTTAATGTACCCCAACAAATATTCAGTATTCAGCATCTGCACTTTCTCTCTTTCTCTTCCTTGCTTCTTCTGGTAATGCCTTCTTGGGTTTCCAAATTGGCCAGTGTGTTGATATTCACTTGCTGCTGTATGATGGGGTGCCTTAAAGCAGAACACAGTTGCCACGTGATGCTCCAGGCTGGAACACAAAGTTGTGAAGAGCAGGTTCTCAGCCTCAGGTAACTGCCGGCTGATGATGACCCTTGAAATGTGCATACTGTAATGGATGTCAGCGTTCTCTAAATCAGAGGAAAAGAGTTTTAAGGACGGAAACTTGTGTAGGACAGGGATCTTTTCCCTGCTTTGAGACAGGGAACCATATGTGAAACATTAACACAATAGTAATAGGATATACGACTGCAGCTAGCTTTTGAAAAAGTTGCATGCATATAATGATAATGTTATGATAATGAATCAGTATTACCACTTCATACAGATTTGTGAGACGAACATTTATCTCAGTGTTACAGAGAAATCTGTAACATGCTTTCAATAATGATGATAAAAAACACCTGTAATCTCTGTCCATCACCTCATATAAAATGTGTACTTTTGCTGTTGGTTTGCTTATAAGTGAGTAATTGTGAATTTTTTGTAGATACATGTGATTCTCTGCTACATTCAAATAGTGCCTGGCATTTAATGACTGGCTACACCTTTACTATTGAGTCCCTTTTCAAGTGAACAACTTAGTGGGTAAATAAGTGAATGAGTGGACAAACCATGAGTGTAACAGTAAGGATGCGTAAAACATACTTTAAACAGCCCATCTGACTTTAATGCAGTCACTTTGCATAAATACATTTGTGACTTTTTTATTTTGAACGACTTAAATATTCCTAAACATTAATGTACCCACCCAAACTAAAACATTGGCTCTGACATTCATGAAATTATCATGAGGATAGAAATGTCACACACAGACGGAGTGATCTGGGTAGACGACAAAAAAAAAAAAGGGAGAGAGAAAACGGGACACAACAGCAGGTGTTTTTGATTGTAATTGACAAAAAGACTATTTTAAGGAAACAGGGGTGGGGGTGTATGGGGGGTGAGGGTGGATGTTTGATTTACTGCTGATTTGTAGAGTCCTGTAATTTAAATCAGCAACGGGAACTTTAAAAGGCATTTGGAGGTGATTTTTCTTTTGGAAGGTGGATAACGAAGCTGAAATAGAAAACACATAAAACCCATTTATCCTTATACTGAGTTGTGGTATATTTATTTATGTGAATTTCAAAGTATGTGGGAACTGGAGTTTTTCCTCTCCTTTGCTGTCGAGCGTTTGCTGAAATGGAATTTTATGGGTAATCTCTATAATACCGCCAGACCTTCTGTTATGAAAAATAAAATGCAATGATGTTATATTATGATCGGCTGTTGAAGAACTCTGAGATCACACCAGAGTGTGGAGATATCCCCTTACCTTAGAAGCAGGTGGAGCAGAGGGGGCTGTGTCAGTGTGAATGAAGAGAGCTTTATGTGACTTGTGTTGAAGTAGCCATATACTGTATAATGTTGAAGGGGCCATCTCCTAATAGTCATGCTTGAGAAGCAGCATGACGAAATGATGGGCGCCCAGGTGGTCAAACGTTCTTTTTGTTTCTCAGCAGCCAACTAGTGCTGCTTTTGTGGCCGTTCATCACTTTGAACGAGGACCCATGGTGGGTGTTTACGGTTCCTCGCTTCCTCTTGGTTCTGCATGCTTCCATGCTCCTCTCACCAGATGAGCAGAAGCTTTTTGTTGTGGCAGGGCAAATGAAAACTTGTGAGTGCTTATGATATAAAGTGGGAATTTATGGGCTGTAAGAAATGAACTTGTATCTGTTCAAGCTGAGCTACTTGGTGGCCAGACCCTCCCATATTTTACATAAGAACCACACATCAGCAACCATTTAATTTCACTCTTCATGCTTTATTCTAAGTATACAGTTGTAGCATTATTGAGCTGACAGGCTGGAACAATGTTACCAGTCATTAGGCCCAGATTAATTCTTACATACATACACTTAAAACCAACAGAATATCACTTTGATTTGGCATCCATGAATTGTAAAGATATAGTGTCACCAGATAGACGACATATGGACATGGTAGGACACGGCTCCTAGTAATTGAGTTGCAGAGCAAGCAGTCCATAAAGATGCCAAGACATGGTTAAATATTTATGTAGATGAATGGAGTAATAAATAAATGGTTAAATGAATAATGGCTTGACTAATGTGATTGCAATAGATAAGTCATGTTTTATTCAGGAACTCTAACCAGTTTAGAGAGAAAAGAAGACGTTATTCTAATGAGTAGCTCGTCTAAATTGCCTCAGTTTAAAGAAAAGGATTGAGGAAGTGGTATTTTAACAAAGCTGGATTTTCCCGATTCTGCTTAATAATGTCCAACTCAAAAATTGAAGGTAATATAAATTTCCTTTAAATCCAGAGTAGTTTTAGTAACTGCAAATGGGTAATGTAATAATAAACTTATTTTACATCTAAATAATAATGTAAGATATTTGTCCTTCTATCTATGAAAATCATTTGTTTCCTTTAAAGACAGATGAAAGCCACCCTTTGCTTTTCTCCTACTGAGGATATTGTGTTTCCATGGACTCACACTGAGCTTGACCAGATTGCTGTTTTGGCATGCCCTCTACAGGCTAATCCTGGAACTGAGACCGCAGGCAACAAGAAAACTTGTCTTTTGAGATCAACTTTGAAAAAAATCACCATGACATCCAAAGATAATTAAGAGAAAACATTTGGCTGCTTTATTTTTAATGAATATATACATACAGTTTAAATCTTCATGTGTTTTGAAGTACATCCAACAGGATCAATAGACCAATCCATTATGTAGGTAAAAATGTGTGATGCTGCTTTATCACACTCAGAGCATTTGAAATACTTTCTCGAGTGGACACAAAGGGGAAGGAGGAAGAAGACAAAAAAAAGGCAGTCAACAGCATAGACATAGTTTCCCACTGTGAAGTCTGGACCACATCAGACATGAAGCTGTCCTCAGCATGCCACCAGGATTTCTTTCTTTGTCCTTTGGATTCTTTTCTCGTCCCCCTCTGGGTAAATTATTCAATTTCATAGCAACAAATAAAGATGCTCATCTAAAAAAATTTATGATTTTGAATTTAAGAAGACCAGTTATGAACAGATATAGGCTACTGTATATTTATGTTCACAAGAAAGATTTTGCTATTGTTTATTTATTTGTAATAATTTGATAGATTAACTCATGGGAAGAAGATTTATGTGATTGCATTGATTTTATTTACAGATTTGTAATCAGAATTATGTATTTGTCGGAACTGATGATTTCCAGTGAGTAGGATCATTTATGGGACATGATGCTCCATAAATGATCTTAAATCTCCCTGGGGTTCCTAAGTTTTGATCCACATTTGAAAACATCTCTTTACCATCTTACCACAAAAAAAAGAAAACAAAAAAATAAAGAAATTATTTGTACAGAGAAGATAAAACAGTTAAATAAACACATTAGCAGAGACATGGCGACATGTTCAGAATCTCTAAAAGAGCCATTATCTAAGAAATTAGGCAAACAAAAGATGAAGAAAGGGGAGGAACGCAGCATGATTTCATGTCTTGTCTGCAGCTGTATGACATTTTGGATAGGAAATAATCATTTTAAATATGATTTTGTTGTTTGTGTTCATGTGCTTGTTTCACTCTGCGTACTCGTCTGCATTAAACTGAGTGTGTGAATTTGTTTAGCCTTTGAAAGCGCTGCCTTCCCCTGTGTGTCTTTATTGTGGGGCAGCTGAGACCTTGCCTGTAGCTCTGTCCAGCACCGAGACTCAGACACCAGCTGCATTCACCGTCACAGACCTCTGCCGGCCTTTGATGTCTGCTGCTCAGCCCTTGACCACAGAGACTCTGCATATCCACCAACCATCTCCAGTAACTTTAAAAAAGAAAAAAAAGAAGAAGAAGACTGAGACACCTCTCTCTTATTTACATGTTTTTATTATCTAACAAGAGAGGAGAAGTTGTTTGATATCTTTGGACAAAAAACAAGCTGTTCGGGCCTGGGCACTCTGGGGTGTCGGACTGATTGACTGCATGGGCAAAGTTCCCAGGGTCTGTCTTTGTGTCCAACTGCTTTTCAAACAGCCCCAGGCTTGAGAGAGTTTTGCCTCAGGCAGAAAAATGATAAATTAGAATTACATTTTAGCAAATCAGAGTGTGTAGGTTCGCACTGGAAAGGTGCAAGAAATGGAAGGAGATAGCCTTTTATCATGCCGAATCAAAGGACAATGGTGTTGACGTGAATGCAGTTGTTCTATGAATATGCTAAACAAAAGACCAGACTTCCTGCTGCTATGTTGATGCAACTGATAGGAAACATTTATTTGGTTTTTAGCTTAGACTTTTGCATGTAAGCTTTGAGATCTGTTATCCAAGACACAGATTATATGCCCTTGACAACATATCTCAATTAATATGAACTTATCAACTTATATGATGCTAAATAAAAAAAGGCAGACATCGCAGTAAAGAACACTGTTATGTATATGGGAAAAAAGGGGCTTTTAAATATTACTCAGATCAGTTTTCAGTTTGGTATTGCTACTGACACTGTTTTTACTGCAGTGCATCTTTCATTCAATTCAAGTGCTCAAACTGGGGCATACCTGCCTCGCTGTTTCTGTCTTCTTCCTGAGGCTACAGAGTATAGACTCTTCTTTATGATAACATGGTGAATATATAGTTGTTCAGTCAGTGTGCAGTCTGTGATGAGTGGAGCACAGGCGCTAACATGAAAAGAGAAAAAAATATGCTCCGTTCCTATTATTATCTGCGCTTCTATAACAGACGCTGATGCTGACGATGTTTGCATCATCACCCCACAGAAATTCCCCAGGTGATGACATTTCCATCAGATGCTGTGCTGTATTGCAGACAGATGACACTAACAGCCATGCGAGCCCCCGGGTAGCGCCTTGCTTCATGAGTGTTGTTAGCCTTAAAGCCCTTGCGCAAGCAACTCACAAATGCCTAATGGTCTTTATCATAAATATCAGTACTACAAAGGTTATAGTTGGATAGATATGTCCCTGCGCTCCATTTAGTTGCACTGCGGACAGTTTTGACTGATGCCCCTTTCGAATAGGTAGAAGCACATTGATAGAGGAGGCTTAGAGCTAAATAACAAGTGGGTTACTTTAGGGGTAATCTTAATGCGGGTGAAATATCTGCTCTTGCGTAAAGGTTATCTCAACATAACTTCTACATTGTTTTCTCAAATCTCAGCAACCTCCTCAGTTAAACTAATGGAAGAACTTGCCATTTTGCACTGTAGAACTAAGAAGTCTCCATCTTAGGCTCTCACAAAGAATCCACATTTGTCTCCTCAAGAGCCCATTTAAGATTTGACGAATGGTTTACTTGACTGAATTATAATCATGTGATAATATCTATTGACCACCATTGATTTGCTATTAGAAGACTAGTTTATCCTTGATTTATAGCAGTAGACTCATTGAGTTCAAGGCCATAAAGGGATCATTGACAAGTAACAATGGGCCTTCGTAACATGCCCCTAAGGTCCCCTTCAGCAGCAGATCAATAGCTGACCACTATAGCTATTATTTACTAGTAAAAGCATTTCAGCTTATTGTGAAAATGATGTACAGTATCTCTCTGAGGGCAAAAATGACACACTATTCTTAACCTTGTGCTAAAAAGCTTTTTTCACAGTCAATGTAAAGAATGCCTAAAAGAAACAATGATTTTACAAGGATATTTGGGCCATGTTTCACTAAATTAGTTATTAAAACACACCTTCTATTTATACACCAAGTATAAATAGAGGGTGTTAACATTTATGATTAGATTGTCATATATTTCTTTCTCAAATAAAAAAAATTATGCAAAATTAAAAATATTACAAACTTTACTGTCTTAAAGTTTGTAGAGAAATCTGAAAAACCTTAACAACTACATTAACATCTCTGTTTATAGATGCCGGTCATAAAGCCACAAATAGACCGCTAAGCCAAACTGTTACACTGAATAACACAAGTAAGAACTACTGCGTATTTGGGAAAACTTGCATAAAAATCATTCTATGAAGCTATTTTTACATAAATTGCAGCTTTTGTCTTTTCTTTTCTCCTTTTTTTATACAGACAAATGTCAGCCTGTAGAAAAGTGGGCTGCATGAATAAGCTAAATCAGGCTTTGTAAACAGCAACAATACTCATTATAAATCATTGTTATGTTGGTCTCTCCACTGCATTTGTTGTAAACAAGAAAAATATTACCATCGCCAAATCAGTCAGTGGTGTGCTTGCTTCTAAAAGCTACAGTGGCTCCACATTAAGAAGGACCTGAGGGGACAGAGTATCTCTCACCGAGTGACCTTTATAATGAACAGAGCCTGTGGGTCATTGGATGTGACACATATGTATTAGGCTGATTAGGGGCGCAGTCCTGACCGCTGTCTGCAGGTGTCCAGCAGCATGAAACCAGCAGCCTCTCTCCGTCCAAATTAAAAGTAAATGACAAAGGCATGTGACCTTTTTAGTTGGAAAATAAAGCAACTTTAGAAGGTATCCATTATGAAGAAAAGTGCCTGTTCTGGATGCTTTTCTTCCTCTGCAAATCACAGAAAATGTGTTTTATTGTTTTCATAAAAATTGACACGAATGATTGTATTGCGATTTGCAGTTAAGCTGATTTCGGGAAAGAATATTTTTTTCTATGATGAAAAAACCTAACTTTCCTTAAAACATTGTCCCAGCACACAAGTACTCATTTGGTTACACGATTACATGCGTACATGTGGTGAGTGTCTGCCGGTCAACAGAATCCACTCAGACAGGTCATGTGGTTGAGTAATCCATTAGAAGGATACAGAATCCCTTCCTCAGCAGTGCACAGTTTGAGTGCGCTCAGCAGGACCTTGATGGGCCCCAGAGCCAGGGCCTGTCAAGCCAGGAGGCAGAGTGATGGAGAGCCCCCACCATGGTGCACTGGACCCTGGCTCTCACCCACGCACTGCCACTGAGGCTGCACACTCAGGGGCCTATGGTCAATGCAACACAATCCAGATGTACTCTATGCATGTGTATGTGCGTGCAGGCATGCATGTGTTGGGGGTACGTGCACATGTTCTTCTCACTAAGTGTAAGGGACGGTGCCAAGACAGGGTCAATGCAGATTAAGATATTTCCTGCCAGTCTCCTGTCTCCATGTCTCTTTGCGGCTTGGGATATTTCCATTATTAAAAGGAAATTCACTCAAATCCCTCAGCCTTGTCAGCCAATGACACGCAGTCCCAGAGGACATTGGGCTTTAACTCTGAGGGACAGTAATGAAACAGCTACCAGCTTCCAAAGACATTCCGCACGGCATAGTGCTGCTGTAGATAAGGGAGACTAGAAAGTTGCAGCCAAATAATTTTGAAGTCATTATTGCTTTTGATGTGATATAAAAGCTAGGATGTGCACTGTGTGTTATTAGAAACACAACTGACAAAGTGTCAGCCAATGACTATGGTTAATCAATAATAATTAAACAGAAGTTTGATCTTGCAAGATGTGTCTCTGCATGCATGAGTTTCTGGTTTTGTGCAAGATTATCTATGTTCATACCTGTAAAATATCTATTTTAAACTGCTGGTAAATGATTTGAAATTAGCAATTAGCGAACACCATGCGCAACAGAGTGACGTTATTATTGTAGATCAAATCTCCGAGGAAAATTAATCTGAGGGGATTGATTAAAATAGAAGCATAAACTCCACTAATTAGTGCATTGATTTTTCATTTTTGCTTTTCTCCTTTTAAAGTTTCAGATCAGTGTGTGACTTTTCCCTTAATAACAGCAGTGAACAAAAAAGTGTATTATTATGAACCTGAATCAATAATGGTGCATACTGCTGTGTCTTTATTGGCTGTCTGGGAAGCAAATATTTCCTTAAAAAAGGAGAAAAAAGGATTGGAAGCCGGTATGTTTGGGTAATTGAAATAACAATAATAGTGATGCTAATAATAATGCTAATAATATTAAATAATAATAATTATATATTAATGATAATAATAATGATGATGATAATAATAATTCTTCTTCTTATTATTATTATTATTGTTGATATTATTTATTATTTTTATTTTTTATTATTATTTCTACCATTATTATTCTTATTAGCATTATCAATAGCATTACCATTATTATTATTTAAATCTTTAATATTCTATGAACATTTTTAATCTATGTATTTATGCAGATTGAACTGATACAAATGTGTAAAACAATAAAGACATTACAGGGGGATTCTTGGTTGCTGACACATGACTTCTCTAAGAATTGTCGATTAGCATATCCAGATTTGGATGGAGCATTAAAATATATGCACTGAAGATCCTGTGATGAGCATAATAACAACACTATGCTCCAATATGCATTTGTGTGTGTTGTTGGGGAGGGGTCGGAAGTAGTGTGCATGTGCATGAACCCTGCCAGCCTGAAAATCAGTTTGGGCTGTGAAATCCCTGTCAGTGCCCAAGGCTTAGGCATTCTGATCTGCTTGGGAAAGCTGCTACACTAATAAATGGCATTAAACCGTAACGGTCACATTGTCTCACTGTAAATGTTCTGTTCATTTTTCATGTCCTGTGCACACCACACTTGCTCCCACCAATATTTTTGTTTCATGAAATTAATGTTTACCAATCTGTGTGAGCTAAACTGTTCCCTTACATTTCCTAAAAGATTCTATTTTGTTAATCTACCTCTATGTGGGACATATAAGTTCAAACTAGCAATTTAATTCAATTAAAAAAACTAATAAAACAACACAAAATATGTAAAATTTGGTTGAAAGAACATTTAAAACTATTTTTGAACAAAACTTTAGGAAACCAAAATAGTAAATATCACAAAATGCAATAGTAAACATTAAGGATTAACAATTAAATTGAAAAATAGTGGTTGTATATTGAAACAATTGTTGATTTAATTCTTATATACTAAACCTTATTCCCCTGTGTGGTGTCACTGAGTGCACTGCGTTTAACAGTAGCAAGAAAAAAAGGAAAGCTGTGTGGGGAGATGATGAAGAAAGTAACTGCCAGAGCATGGTCAGACTAAAGACTACAGCAAGGTACAGCGAGGTTTCTGTGAGCAGTGTTGCTAATACAATAGGGATTGATAGCTTGAATGGCGCACAAAAGCAAGGAAAGCCTGCACAAGCTGCCAGTTGAATCCACTCATGTTTTCTTAATATCACTGTGCACTGTGATAGAAGAATCAGCAATACTTGAAGAAAGAGAAACAAGCTAAAGCCCAATTGTTCATAATGCATGATAACAAAGCACAGTAATTTAAAGCTCATGTCCTTTGGACAGATATTAACATAATAATTTACATTATTGTAAGTTATATTAGTTCTGAGGGGAATGGAAGTTTTCAGAGGAAAAAACAAAACAAAACTCAACTCAAGCCATTTGTGATAGTTTAAGAGGTCCAGTTGTGCTGTGAAGCAGTTTTGCTGCATCTGGCATTACCTTCAATCTGATTATGACACACTCACTGACATTATTAGATAGCTCATTTTAAGCTGCAGATTATGAATCTTCCAACTTGACACACAGCCCACAAAAGATCCCAAGAATACTTCACCAGAAAACTGCACTCTGCACACACTGTCTTTGTTTTGTACATCTTTATGTCAAGTAAAGCTCATTTAATCTTTCTACAGTTAACTCTGTGCTTTGAGTTTCTGTTTTTCAGATGATGCAATGGTCTCCAGCATGTTACTGTGGTCTTATCTGCATTTTGGTCCTCTTTAGAATCATTTCATGACAGCAAATTCTGCTTTTGCTGTCTGACTGGTAACATTCACAAAATACAGAGACTGTATCTTTAAATTCTTTTGGCTTAAAACCAAGATTGTCTATGTTCCAATGTAGAATATTTCACCATCAAATATTTGTACAGCTGTACACTCATGGTTGCATAAGTTAACCAGCTACCATCAAAATATCATTAACAGTAATTGAAACTCTCTGTGGATCTCTGCCCTCTAGGTGTCAGAGCCGTCAGAGTTGGTTATGTAAAGGAGGATGAGATGACAGTGGATGATGTGCAAGTGTGTTTGGCTGGTGTATGTATGTGTGAGTGTATGTGAAAGGTGACTGTTGCTGGTAGCTTGGACAGTTCGCAACTCAGCGGGGACATCGGCGCTCTGGCTGGGTAGGTAATGATATCAGATGCCACTCTCAACAACAACAGGTGCCTTGGCACTGCCACCTTCTACCATCACGCTGTGTCAATGACATCAACACCAACCTACTGGTTAATTATAGATCACCAATCCCCTTGCTCTTCAGTGCCTTGCAATGACAGCCGCATGATACGATGGGGGTGATGCTCAGCTGAAGTAGGATGACAGGTTTGGTAAAGAACATGATACAACAAGCTGACTTTTTTCCCTCTCTAAGCTTTTCTTATTTAATCTTGAAAGTCCAGAGTAAAAAAAAAAGACAAAATCTTGACTTTTTTCAATCTCATTATTCCAATGAAAACCTTTTTAATAAGTCACTGTAAACTGTAAATTAAAACATCACAAATGATGTTTCTTTAAATGTGAAGTGTGCGTGATGTGTATGTCTACTAAAGTGCTTATTTCTCCATGGAGGACATTTTTTTGTTGTCTAATGCCGCATATGTTTAGCAGCCCTTGTGTCTAATTCAGTAGAAGCGCTCGGCTCCGGGGTGGAGATTGGGAGCAGATTTAGGTGCAGCATTTGGATGACCATATGGAACTCTTTGTGGCGCCAAGAGACCATGCAGCTTGGAAACCTGATCACTATCTCCCTGATGACAGCTGGAGCCTTTACACCATCAGAGCATTTGTAGACTTCTAATTTGTCATAACCACCTCCTGTGGCAAAGAAATATGCTGCAAAAATTAGGTAAGCAAAGTTTGGAATTTCTGGAATGGAGGAAGGTTTCCGGAATGAGGCCAAGATAGAAGAGGAGGAAGACAAGAGAGGGGTGTTTGTTTCTGTGCATCCATTAATTTATGAGGGAATCCTGTTATGTGCTTGCATAATCCTGTCTACCTCGTTAAACAGTGATCTTGCTTGAAATTATGACTGTGCTTCACTGCACAAGAGAATTCTTTTTTTTTTTCCACTCTTGTTTTCTCAGGATATTCATGAAAACCGCTCCCAGTGTCCTAAAGATGCATCGAGGGGCTGTCCTTGCCCCGTCCAGTCATTATTTCAAAAGTACATGTAAGAGTGTGTTTCTGTGTCTGAGCTTGCAGGTCATGCACACGTACATCTGCTCCTAGTGGTTGTTACTCAGACATAAGTTTTCTCTCACCATATTCCCCAAAGATAGCTGCCGGTTGCTGTTGCATGTCAGTAAATACGCTCCTTTAATATTTCATGGAACTGTTTTTGTGTTGCGGCTTTTTCTCGGCGTACCTTGTTTTTTCTCCCCGTTCGTCTGAATGGACCATGTAGCTCATGCTCATCAACCAGAAAATGCTCCCCTCCTCCTCCCCCTCCTCTCATTCCCCATCTCCAGTGTGTAAAGTGTTTTCTGCCTGAAGGCACAATTCTGCTGTCATTGTTGTACACTCTGGGCCTTGTTGCGGTATGATGTAATTGTTTTGTTCCCAGACCTTTCACACTGTGAACAGAAAACAAAGGATGGTGTCACGATCAGTGAAGCTCCGAACCTTTGAAACTCACATTTTGAGTTTTTAAACAGTGATGTTATTTTTCTTTTGTTGTTTTTTGGGGTAAAACTTGAACATACAGAAAAATAATTGCATGTAGACAAGTCCCGGCGATCAAATGTCTCTGCAATGCCGGCGGGAAACTGCGTCTTGAATTCTCATTGCACTTAGAGGAGCTCTGGGAAAGGCTTGTAGGCTAGCATTTTCTAGAGGGAAATAGCTTGAGTGTATTTTTTGTTGTTCTGTGGTAATGCTCTCTAATGCTGATGGTTGACTCTCTGCAGGCAGTCTCTATTCTCAGGTGGGCCTTCCTAAAGCACTAGCTGAATTAAGTGGATATGGCTGCAAGATTTTCAAAGTGCGTCACAGTGTACAAGTCGCTGGTCTACCGTGACATTAGCTGGTAGTTAAGTGTTCTTTAGCGGATTACAGCAGACTTTGGCATGTATCTGACAATACATAATGGGGCTATCAAATCCAGTTGGCCTTATTTTGGGCCGAGAAGTTATATATTCTATTTCTGTTAATTTGGCTTCAAGCTGGCACCCCTGGGAGAACAGCAGACAGACGAATGTCCAAGTGGGCATTAGGGATGGTTTTGAAAATGATAGAAGGGAAGTCAGGCTTTAGGAAGCATAAAAGGGATAGAAAGTGGTTGTGTTTGGTCATTTCTAAGTGATATAGAAACTGTGTAATACATAAAGCTCTAAGGTCCACCAATGTACATCTGTAAAGTACATTTTGCCGAGAGAACACAGCTGTATTTTATATCAGTATGCATTTATTCTTTCCTCCATAAAAATGATGTACAGATCCATAGTGTTATGTAAGCCATGCAGTGAGATGCATGGGTGTCACGCCCATAGGGGATGTGGCTGCTCATATTACAGCCAGACAGATCGTGTTGAGATGTCTAGAGAAAGTGGAACAGCAAGATGAAACAAGGGGATGCCTTCTCAAAATCATTTGTGCTGGATATGCAGGTTTACCTTTCAGGGGCCATGAATGTGGTAAGGAAAATTGTAGAGGTTCTGAGATACAAATCAGAGGAGAACATTTCCCCAACCCTGTGAGTTAAGGTGGTATATGCAGAGGTGGGTGTAGATACATTTTAGAAGGGGTTACACTCATCAGGAAAAGGGTGGGACAAATGGGATGGATTTTTTTTATTTTAGTTTTCTTTTATAGATTTTTGGAAACAATGAGCTCATTAACCTATCCCAACCTGATAGGTTAATTAATCACTTTAAAGTCCCCCCAGGAGTGAGTGTGAGGATGAATTGTTGTTTGTTTCTCTGTATTCGCCCGTGACGGACCAGCGACCTATCCAGGGTGTCCCCTGTCTCACGTCTGCTAATTGCTGAGATAGGCTCCAGCCCCCTTGTGACCCTAAACTGGACTGAATGCTGTATAAAAATGAAAGAATGAATGAATGAATAAATGAATGAGCTCATTCATACAGCTAAAGTGGTCACCTGATGAAAAAAGTAAAGGAAAAAACAAACCAATGCTATTTTTCAGCGTTGATATAATATGGATGTTTAATGCATTGCATGCTCCAAGCACTGACATCTTGCCTAAGGTTGACCTAAGATAAGGTAAGTTTACACAAAATGTATACACTGACTGTTTTGAACTTGCACTGGCGTGCAGACATTACATGATCTAACCTTTCTTCGGAAGTACCATCTACTCTGGTCCTTCTTGTAGATGGCTTCTGTGCTGCATTTCCAGTCTAGTAAAATCTATTGTCCAGCTCAACACAGAAGTACTTCCTTTCCTCCACCACCTTCACCTCTCCATCTCTTGTCCCAGGATGTAAACAGAGTTTTGTTTACTCTTGTTCCCCCTGAAGTCAACAATCATCTGTTTCATTTTGTTTGTGTTAAAGATGATAAAGATCAAATACTAACTGACCAGTTCTCTGTACTCAGCGTCTTGTCCTTCACTGAAACATCCAACAACTGCAGAGTCCTTCATTCATTCTTTTTTTTTTACCACTTTATCCAGTTCAGGATCGGAGGCCAGCTGGAGTCTATCCCTGCAATAAGCAGTCAGGGTACACCCGGGGCAGGTCAACAGTCTTTTGCAGGGCCAACACAAAGAAACAAACAAACAATCATTCATGCACACACTTACTACTACGGGGAATTTTTAGAGGGACCAATTGACCTATCATGCATGTTTCTGGCCCGTGGGAGGAAGCCGGGGTACCCAATGAGAAGCCATACATACAGTAAATCGGGAGAACATGCAAACTCGGCACAGAAAGACCACTGTTCAAACCCCTCCCCAGCCGAGGCTTGAACTGGTCTTTGAACAACCTCCTTCTTGCTGTAAGGTTGCAGTGTTAACCGCCACACGAACATGCTGCCCTAACTGCAGAGTCATCAGAGAATTTCTACAAATGACAGCATGGAGTGTAATATCAAGTTTGCAGTGTATAGTGTAAAGAGATCTATTTGTTAGGTAGTCCTGAATCCAGGTGGTCATGGAAGTATCTACCTGGAATTTATGGAGTTTCTCACATACTAGAACAGCTGAAAGAACATGATCCTCGAAGTACTGCCTGATTGGTCCAGGTCAGAGTGGGTTTTCTGTAGCAGGTAGATGATGGCATATTCAACCCAAAGACCATTATGAAACGCAAAATGTAATGGGCCCTGAAAGGTGTACAAGTGATGTTGAAGTGACTTAACACTGGAAACGCCGCTAGCGGTCTTTTGACCGCCAGTCACGTTATCATGCTAATTGTGTGACACTGTGACAGGACAGATGTGGGCTTCTAGAGGATGTGTGGGCTGGACGTAGGGGGGAACTGAACCTAGAGAAGACCATCCCCCTTCTTAACTGAAAGTCAATAAGCCTTGTCATTCATGTTGTTCTGTTGGAACTGCCTTTTTTCTCCAGTCCTCCTTGAACTTCTTCATTTTAATTTTAAGTTGTTTTGGTTGTTGTTGTTTTTTTAACATATCTCCACCAATGAAGACTTTCTTTTTGGTGCTAATCTGTTTTTTCAGGTCACATGTGATGGGGTTTCTTGTTGGGAAAGCATTTCAATCTGTGACCTCAAAGCACCCTCTCAGAGCATATTCAGCTTAAATAGACCAGGTTTCAATAGTCTGTGTGATGAGCAGTTGCTGTTTAAAGATGGGCTTGTAGGTGCTTTTTTAACATGCGCATGAAATAACTTCAATATCAATTTATTGGACTGTACTTTTGCTGTAAGAATTGAATTAGTAGGAAAATTAAATAACAATGTGCTATTTTTCTTAGTTTTTGAAAACACGCATTCTATAGTTATACAGTATAAGATGCTGTATTGAGTATGTGAGTCTGATTTTTTTAATGGTTTTTGGAAGGCTTTATTGTCAGTGCACACAATGTTATAGCAACATTTAAAGACAATTCCATCCACCTTAGTGCAATAACTTAAAGAAATATCATTTTAATCCTTCTTGATTGTGGGTATTTTTTGATTAGGTGTCTGTTAGCCCAAGTGTTTCTGAATCTGGTTGTGCATTACCTCAGAATCTTGCACCTTCTGCCAGAAGTCATCAGGTTAAAGTTGAGGCCTTGAGTATCAGTAATATCTTGCAAAGGGGGCAGGTAGCAACTTGGAGAGCGGAGCCACCTGCAAGGGCAGCTGAAAGACACATGGAACAGACCCACATGACCATGGTGAGATCAAGGGGGATGTAAACAGCAATGATTATCTGAACAGAAAACTTGGCAAATAGAACGGGGACATTTTACTGCTACATATTCCAAGTTAGGAGAATAGTGGGTGTCTGTTGTTTAAGCATTTGTAAACCTGTTTTTATTAGTGTAAACACAACTATTGTCCTGTCAGCTCTGTGTCCTAGCTAACCTGTGTCCTCGCATGAAAACCAAAGCACAGCAATTTCAAATGTTTTTCTGCATAGAGATGCTGAGTTCCAGCTACCTAATTTTGTTAGAGAGGGATAGAGCTGGCTTGTGTGGATTGTGGCTCCCATCCCGGCAGTCCTCCGCTGATTCCGTTGCAACTTAGAAAGTTATGTAATCCTTAGGGATACCTGTGGTCTGACGAGCTTCGTTGGGATGTCAAGATGCAGGTCAGCATAAATAACGCAGCATTTTTTGAACAGACGTTTGATAAGCAGAACTTGTCATCTGTACCTTATATACTGTGTGTCTGAGCCTGCCTGGTCAGACAGAAGAAAACAAGCAGCAAACTTATTAGAGTAACAGTGTTGAGCCGCTACACGTACATGCACCGCCATCACACATCCGTAAGGAAAAGATCGAAAGAGGAACCAGATGATTTGTTCGACAAATATGCTGTCATGCCATGTTGCTGTGCAGTGAACTTTGATTCACTATTTTTCCTTATTAAAATAACTTGGAAAAAAATGGTTCCTCTTGCAAACCAATGCAGGGTCCAGGTATGAAATGTCATTTACATGAACCTGATGCCAGGTTATGATCAGGCTCTGAAACACACACACACACACACACACATACACACACACTCACCATTTAGAGCCACAACTGAACACATGCCACACTTTATCGCACCTTATTTATAGCATATTATTGATTTGTTTCGGAAACTCTTTCATAGCTTTAGCTCTATCTGCTTCACCCTATGTTGCAGCTCTAGAAAGAATGAAGCAAAATCTGTGTTCTAGGATATTTTGTAATTTAATCCAAATGCTTTCACTGAAATTGACTGAAAATTAGGAATAACTCAAGTTTCGGCTTTTTGAGTTTTTGCACTGAATTTTGTCTTTATTTATCTTTGCCAATATGTGATATATGTGCCAAATCGCTCCTAAAAAGATAAAAAAAGACTTCTTGTAAAGTGGAGGCAACATTGCTGTCTACATCATTAGGAGATTAATACATGTCCTAATAATTCTGTTCTATGCGTGCGAGCTTTGCTCTAGAGAGCATTCTTGTTAACCCCTGATGGCATAAAATGTTGTGATTACTTCCCCTTTACGTGGCGTATTGGATTTGATTTACTCTCATCTGCAGAGTGTAGCAAATATGTCAAGCAAACAAGCATTGCAAAATTTCAGTTTATTGAAGAGTATCACTGTTTTGTGCGTTCCCTTTATGACCTGGAGTAAAAGTCGAACTCCAGATTGTGATTCATTTGTAAATGAGTGTAGAGAGTACCATAAGACACATTTGAGAATACAGTTATTTCACAGTAATAACAGCAAAAACTGATTTAAAAGCAGATGCTTTCAAGTCCATGGTCAAAATTTTGGTATTTTTTCATTTTTTAATTTATTTTGGAATAGGCCTGAAGTACTAGGACAGGTGCTCTGCTATGAGGTTAGCAGTGGTCTGGGACAATTTCTTTTTTTTAAATCTTTGGTTAGTCTCCTGTTTCTATTTTTTGACTGGTTCAACCACAACTATTTGGTTAGGTTTAGAAGCCAAAATACTCCTTGGCAAGGATTAGAAAATTAAATAGAGTGTTTCATTACTCAACCTGACTTGTTGCTCTGATCAGTAAGGGCCGCTATAGCAAAGGAAACAAAGCATTTAGGAGGTAGGGAAGTAATCTGTTCAATAGAAGCTTGGTGGTATTATTTCAAATATGAACTCCATGTATCTTTGGTTTATCTTTGGGTAAGATATCAAACTCCACATGGCCCAGCGTGTGAACAACAGCACTGGCTGAAAACTGTACATAGTAAGAAACTGAATATAAATATGTGTAAATGCAGGAAGTAGTATTGAAGCAATTTTCAATGGTCAACAAGACTAGAAAGACACAATGAAAAATACTAGCGTGAAAAAGCATTTTCACATGTTGAAAACGGACATTTTCGTGTTGATTCATGACATTATGGGATCCTGAGAAAACAGCGGTATTTCATATGAACGTGTGACCAGACTCTCGGTTGTGATACACAAGTTAACCATTGAAAATCTCCAGAGACTAAGTGAAGCAGCAAAGTTAACACTGTTTTTGTTAGCTCTTTTATTCACTCTCAAGTTTTTGAACAAAAAACAGTCAACCACTTATTTCCTCACAAGAAAAAAACCCCATAAAATCTTGTTCCACGTTAACAGCCAGACACAAAAGGGACTGAAAAGGTAGACTGGCTTTAGAAATGCTCAGGCTAACTGGACTGTAACTTAGATATGTAGCTTCCAGAGTGAAGAGAGAGAAGGCTATGGATTTTAATCCATCAGTCGATAAAGGTCAGTGCTCGAAAGGGCTTTATTTCTCAGCTCCACATCAAAGTGTAAATCCGCTGATTGCAGGCCCTGAAAGGGGAGACAACAAGGCTCCATTTGTGGTCTGTTTCTATGGCTCAGTGTGTGTAAGACCCCGCGTGCGCAGACCCATAATACAGGGGGTTTCTATCAGGGCCCCCCTAGATCAATGGGCCGCGTGACCTTTGCATTGTGCTGCCGGCTTGGCCCGTGATGTCACGCCATCTATCTGGTGGCTCCACTTAAAGGGGCAAAAGAAAAGCAAGGCAAAGTCCCACACCTTCCTCCCACTGCGCCACAGAAAAGACAGCATGAAAGGCATCATCTGCAAATGTATCCACCTGAAGCAGGATTTATTCCTCCCAAAGTACACCTCCACTGATTAGGTAGCTCTCTGAGAAATGTGTAGGTGTGCAGGCTTAGATGGTTAACTGCTGACTGTCACAATGACAGCCACAGGTTATTTCCCGGTCACCATTTGAATGGGTGTTTGCTGATGTTAACAAAAGTCTTGTGGGCCAATTCAGATAGCCCTATCACTTCTGGAGTGTGGTTCAGCATTGATCTATGGCTACCGAAATTAAACATGGTGGAGCTGAGACTCTGTGCCAAAAGAAAAGAGAAGCCCTCTTATTGTTCTCAACTGAAAGGTCCTCTTTGTAGTAAGAAGAGACGATGGCAGCTGGTAGGTTCTTCCCTCTATAGAAGATAGAGCACTTTCACAGAGTTGTGGAGTGCATTTGAATGGAAATCTAAAGAGGTAGGCGTGAACCATTTGTTTAGTCATGTTTGTGTTTGCTGTCAACATGTCTGTCTCTGTTGTGGGGCTGCCCCTTTTTTCAGCACAAAAGTAGCTAAACCCCCAAAACACACACACACACACACACACATACACACAAAACCCCACCAACTCTGCATCTCCCCCCAAATCCAAGACATTATCGCTGGGGAGGAAGAGTTGGCCCCAAAAGAAAGTGCAGGAGCCATCTTTGTCACGATGACAGATGTTGTAATTGCCAACTGATAGATCACTTGTCAAGGGCATCATTAGGGTTTTGGTGGCCGAGCCCAATGGAAGATGAGAAGGGGTTAAAAGAACAAGTGGGAAAAGACGGAGCTGGCTCAGGCGGGAATGGATGGTGGACCAGGTCACATATATTAGCCTTTTGACTGCAGCCGTGGAGATTAATAATGTGATTGGCCACGCATTAGAGGAGACACCGTCGAGAATAAAAGAGTCTCTGCTTCTGCCTTCTTGTGATGGCATGAAAAGTCTAAAAGATGGGGTGTCTCAACAAAACAAACCCTCTATAGTTTTCTTTAAAGCCCTATATCGCTCACTGCCATTGTGCTGCAAGCGACTCTGGGTGACAAATGAAGAGCACATGTACACTCTCCCACAAATACAAAACTCCTCGTGGTTCTCTGATAGGATTCAAAAATAGTTTAAAAATGTACCTATCTGATCTAGAATAGCGTCTCTGTTTAAAAATATAAGGTTTCGGAGGGTCTCAGTCCAAAGTGAGGCTCTATTCTTTGGTGACACATTCAGCGTAATTCAAGCCACCATCCCTGTGTTCAACAAAGTGTCACTGCACCAAAGTAAATTGTCAGTTTGTTTATACTTACCATTTAATTGTGTGAGGCCCCCCACCTCCACCCACGCACACAACCCAAGTGCACACACACATGCACACACACACGCGCACACACAAACACAAAGCTCCCCAGAGGTCAATTAGGACAGACAAGGGGCTTTCAAACAAAGGGTGCTAGTGGCCCAGAGCAGCCAAGGGAGCCACATAATTAACAGTTATAAAGTACTTTACTCTGTTAATTTAATTAGTTAATCCTTTTATCAGTGATGCTTTGTTGAAGTGAGTCATTACAAGACTCCTCTTCCACTGTTGAGGCTGAATGGCTGGTAATGGAGCTTCACAAGTGATCTGATCTGCGAATGGCCAAAATGACACTGAGGCCAGAGAATTGAGGTCAGAGGGTGTCATCTGCAGGATGTCAAGTTATGTTTCCTCACTAACCTGCAACCGGGCTGAGGTGACGTAAGGATAAATCTGTGTTTGTTACAGTTTCATTTTTGATTGTGCAACCATTCCTCAACACAAGACTTAGATCAAATACTTTAATCAAATGCATATGAAATTACAGGCTTCTTGTGCCTGATTAAATGGGGGTGTTTGAAGTCAAATGATCATTTCCATATGCTGCCAAGTCTTGTCTCTTTGTCCCTCTTGGAATGCCACCCCCTCTGCCCCAAAAGCCGAATCTGTCTCTGCACTCTGAAAAATTATTCAAATGAGCTGAGCTCGCCATTACAGTCTTTTTACAGCGCCACTTGAAGCGCCAACAATAACATGCATGTAATCCTGTGTGATATAGCTGCACAAGGTGTCACCTCCTTTCAGGTGCAGCACCTTTGAACATCAAATCTTTTTCAAAAATGTTTGAATAATCAGCTCCGGTGCCCCCTGTCGGGCAGTGAACCTGGCATCCTTGGGTTCAGGCGAAGCTTAGACAGATAGACCTTCCTCTACCGACACAAGCATTTAACTCACACCTAAGGATGAGACTGTAATTCAACTTTAGATCAATCTTGAAAATATGCATATAAAAAAAAACATTAGCCGAATCCATGTGGGCTGTCACCCCCCATTCTGTATTAAAGTGGAACACAATGTCCCGCTGATTGCTACAAGCTTTACAGTCACAGTATAATACCATTACAGATGCATGTGCCGGGTTGGAGATAGATCTCACTGCTACTGTATGTAAATATTCCACACAGTTTGGGTAACACCTTCACACTTGCCACGGTACATTTTATTGATAAAACATGGGCAGTGAATGAGTGTTGGAATGTGTTTGTGCGGTAGCATGGAACATTACCGGCAACTATTTCTTTCTGATGCACATTTGCAAAGAATTAATATTCATAGAAAGTCAAAATTCAAATAATCCAAGGACAGAGCCCAGTTTTCTGCACCAAAACTGGCTATAACTGACTGACAATGTTTCAAGGGCAGTAGGCCAATGCCAAGAAAGTGGATATGGAATCTACAATTAAACATGATGTCTCATCTGACCAGATGGCTGATTGTTTACTTGTGTGGAAAAAAGCATATCTCTGATTGCAATCATTTTCAACCATCACAGCTTCATTAGGCAGCGTTGGAAAATCATAACGACGTAGGCACAAAACACCTGTTAGTTAGCATGTTAATGTTAATCTGGACCATGTGCATCTTCCCAACATATCAAGATGAAGTCTGGCGACGTGTCATTCTAAAAGTGGAGAATTAGCCTCGGGTTAATTAGCTGCACCTGCTGGAGCTTCCTCCAGTGCCCTGCAGCCCACAGTCTCCTTCTTAACAAAACTGATGAGCTACAAAAAAGGTTTTATTTTTTGTTAGCAGCAGATTTTAGCTTAAATCATACAAAAAAGCACCAGTCTGAGTTCTGGATTTACAAAAAGGTGAATAACGAGAGACATAAAGACTGAATGTTTTAGATTTACATGCGGAAACAGAATCTCAATATGTCACAAAATACTGCTACAAAAATGATGAAATTTAGGCATAAGGGTTTAAACACCAAAGCTTATAAAGGTGGACATTTTAACAGATTTGATCAAGACCTGTAAATAGGAGGTGGGACTTCTAAAATATTTGCATCTATCTCTTCTTCTCTGTGTTAGAGAAAAAATTGTACTTTTTTAGTTTGCTGCATTTACTTAGTTTAGTTTAGTTGGAAGGGACAGTTTTAATGATAATTTAATGAAGATCACTATGTAAACACCCGTGATTTTAGCTGAAGGCAAATTTCAAACCTTGCTTTTAATGTCCCCACTGAAAGCAAGGTTTGAAAAGACAACAATGACCTATATACCATTTATTCATAACAATATTTTTTTTCGAAGAAAACTCAAACAACTGTCATAATTGTGTCTAATAAGATTTAAATTATGATGCAGTGAAATTTCAAAAATACATGAAAACCTTTTAGACCAAATAAAATTAAAGTTCTGAAAACCAGACTGCTGTTTGAGCTCATTTAACTGTTGCATGTCACAGGACTACTGTAGTTCAAAATGGACTGAAGTTCTGAACACAAGGTCCATAGTTACGGCACATTTTTGAATAACTGAAATACTTTTCTCTGCATGTATACTGGGACAATAACAGTGGTCCAATCAATTGGCCATGTGATGCCACAGTAAGTGTTGCACAAGAGACCAACTTCAAGTTTGATTTGTCCCTAAACTGAAGAAAGACTTTTCACTTTTTTACACTGCTATCAGCATGGTTAGGAATTAAAGAATATGGTCATGTTTAGGAATTAACAAAAGTGGAGATAAGAAGAAAACCACATGGTTAGGCCAAAATATTGATGAATGCAAATGGAATTTTTTAATACACTTTTGCAATTCAATGTTGACTTTAAGATTATAGCTTCTAATCAAAAGTTGATCTTAAAGTGAATCTAGAGCAAATATCGAACACTATAATAAAGCAAATAACTACAAGCTATAAAATCAAGTTTACAAACTCCCCCAACCATGAAAAAATGACTCCCCTATAATTTCTGACAGTCTTTGATGGGGATTTGTGCCCAAATGAAAATGCATTTGAAATGAGCAGCCCTCTGCGGCCCCCACAGTGTGCAAAGATGGCATGCAGCAATAATCTTAAAAAAATGTAATTAAACGCAGATAAGATTAATACAATCAGGGAGAGATGATTGAAAGATGCTGTTGTTGTGTAGGAGGGTGGTCAGGCCCCCGGGCCCCTGGGCCCCAAAACGAGGCGGTTAGCTGTGGGGAAGGGGGCCCTTCGCACTGGGATTAGCTTAGCCAGGTGGGGGAGCTTCGTGGTTGGAGCATTTAAATTAGCGGTGAGATGACAACCCCCATTAGGAGGGATTAAAGGCCTGCTGGCAGGCAGAAATGCACTGGCACTGGCAGGGGCATCCGTCACACAAAACCCAAGGCAGTGTGGCACAAGTCAGTCACTCGGCAGCCGCTGTTGTCCTCATTACACTCACAGATGATGGTGTAAAGCAATTCCACCAAATGTAGTCATTTTTGATTTGTGTTCTTAATACTGTAACATGTTCAAAATAGTGCCTGCTTTCCGTAGTGGTTTGACTCCATACTTAAACTCTGCAAACATTTTTTAGATTTTGGTTTTACGCTGCCCTGTTTATGGCTCCGATTCAAATGTGGAAACTAAAGAAGCCCAATAGGCGGCCTCACTTAAAGTTAATTCAAAAGGACAGCGACTGGGTTCAGGGGTGAGACTGCACACAAGTCCAGTCACCATGGAGGGTCCCGCAGAGATTCTGTCTGTCGGTGGAATTGTGCAAACGTCAAAAAGCTGCAAGAGGAATTACTGGCTTACTGCCACCTGACAACGGTACTTTTTGTTTCTGATGCGTTCCTGAGTTATGAAGGCAGAGGAAAACAAAGCATAAAGCAGCAATCCGATTAAAACAATCTCTTTGTGTCCTGATTAACATACATTTCCATGAGAATAGCCCTCTGTGATCAAACAGTGGTAGGTGAGTGCGGCGCCCTATGTGGTGTTATGGCCCGTCAGAAGGAACTCCACAATCTATGCCACGAGCAGGGAATCTTCCCCGCTTGGATGTTTGCAATCTGTTTGGCCTGCACTGCTCATTGTACATGTGTCATCTTTGCCACAGCAGCTTACAAACAAGAAGTTTTAAAGCCCACCACCTGCTGAACTAAGAGCTGGGATCAGTACGGGATGAGAGGATCGTATCTCTACGCAAACTAACCGATGACAAGTTCCAGATAGACAAAAACAGCTCAGGAGGGAAATAAGAATATCAAACAGAGGGGACCCAATCTTTAAAATGCACATGTAATAGAATGTAAAATATATAATTTAGCATCTTGTGGTATCCCATACAACATGCAAACATTAGTGTTGTGTTCTTTCCTTATCAGTTTAGGTAAGGCTAAGAGAGGAACAGTGAAAGGCAAGGCTATGGTGTCAGTAACAGCTTGAGATGGCATAGGGAGAAAAATAAAGAAGATGATAAATAAAAAAAATGGGGGAGGACTAGACAGACAACGTCAGATGTCACTGTTTGGTATTTCTACAAAGCTCCAGAGAGAAAGGCTAGCCTGGAGCTATCAGTGTTTGAGACAAATGAAGTGAGAGCGTGCAAGGTCCTGCGCCAACCTGGGCCTTCTCTTTTCCTCTACAGTGTGCCGAGCTCTCAGGAAATCAAACAATTAGCAGGAGGGGAATCAAAGGTTCTTTTCCCCCCTCTGGCACTTATAAACACGGTAACAGTGCTTGGAAAATGCTGCCGTCATCATGCGAAGTTCTGAGGCGCAAAGTAAAACATTGTCAAACAATACATCCTAAAGAAAAAAAAACATAACAAATCTGTTTTGCAACTAATACAACAAAGCACAAGACTGGAGTTTTATAGATATTGAAGGTTAGATTTGGGCTTAACTTGAATGATAACAATTCCAGACTAAGAAATGTCATAACCTGACTTATTAGATTCATATTTGTTTGAAAACATGAAACGAGTGTATTAAAAAATAATAATAAAGTGATTAGCTTAATTTCAACATGTAAATGAGTTATTTATGAAGTTTAAAATTAAATAATTTTTCATAAAAGTCAAATAAAATGATAGATAGGTCAAAAGTATATGGACCACATCTTTGGAAAATATTTATGTACAGACATATAGCTATTTGTATGGATCTAACAGAAAAACTCATAAATGAATATAATCATAAAGACCAAGAAGTTCGTGACTCAACCTTAATTGTTTATTGCACTGCTCCTCAGCCAGCTGGGTATTGAAGCTACATTTAGAGCTACATGAAGTAGCTTTAAAAGAGCAGAGAAAGAACATGAGTCTCCTCATATTATGACAGAGTTCAGCGCGCACTCTAAGTGGAATTCTTAACTATGGGACCCCTTCACAGCGAGGAGTTTCTGTTTACATAAAAGAGCCGAGCGAGGTCTGGGATATTGCACTCGGGACTGGGCCATCCCAATCCTCTGTCTGAGTGCAACGGCGAAAACATGGACATTAATGTAAAAGCAGAAAACAAGGAACATGTGTTTTTCATGCTGGAGATTAAAATGTTTCTGGGATGGTTTGTTTTAGGTGAAGTGAGTGCTTAAATGTAGGACTGTGCTATGACTGCACCGAGTATTTTTGCTGTGATGTGTCTTACTTTCACAATAACTTACATTGATTTAAAGAATCAAATCATGTTATGTTTACCTTTGTAAAAATAATACGAATAATAATATATAATAATGTATGTATAGAATAATATAAATTTAATGAGTTGTGTAACATACATGCCTATTAACATAGATGAACATTAAACAGCAAACATAAGAAACTGAGATTTCTTAGATAAATATTTTACTAAAAAAGATCTAAAATTTTAGTGAATGAACTATTAATATTAATGAAATCATTGTCTTTTGCTCTAATTTTGTATCTGGAAAGAGTATTTACAAAATATTTGCTTTTCCACTGAATTCAGTGAGCTAAAGCAAAACCTATTTATCTAAACATTTAACAGACACAAACATTATTTCAAATGGTGATGTAAAAAAATTATAACAAATTATAACAAAGAAACGAACAAAATAATTCTGAATCAGAATTATTTCTTTTTTTAAAAGAAAAATTGAAGTGTATGACGAGCTCTAAAAGAACTATTGGGGGATTTTATGTCCTTCAGCAGAAATGACTTTGGGTTCATTTGTTTAGAGTGCATTTCAAGTAAAGCATTATCAGGAAGTGTATGTTGTACCATTTTAATATCAACACAGACCTGCTACATAAATGCTCAAATTCTGTTTTGCTGCAGTTCAATTCTAAATTTGACACCGACTTGTAAAAATGAATCTAAACTTTCATGGCTCTGGGAGTGGTAACTAAATTAAATCTAACATGAACCATAAGCTGTGTTTACTAAATGTTAGATTTGAATGATGAACTTTTTCTTCATATTTGTTGAATTGATTGTAACAGTTTCATTTTCCTCTCAGCAATTATTTTCCGGACTCCCTCAGCTCGTTTCATCCGGTCTCTTCACGTGAAACCGAGCACACACACTGCTCAGAGTCCATAGAGCCACTGGAGTCCAATGTTGGCCTGACCTGTCCACATTTTCCCCAGCCTGTCTCTGTGCTCCCAACATCCCTCTAAGTAGTGCTTCACACTCGGACACCCTCTGAGACGGGGGCCACTTTGATAGAGATGGATGCATTAGTGCTCTACTGCCCTCCAATGGCAGCTTGCACACTTGCATTCAGCGGCGGCTGGCTCCTCTCTGCCTGCCAGTGCTGGGCAGTTAGCACTCAGCACTGAGAGGGTGAACTGGAGAGCAGGAGGCTGACCACAGCGAGGCCAAAGGAGAGAGGCCTCCACACAGGAAAACTAGTTCAAGCAGATGATGCAATGCAGGATAGGCATGTAGTAGTCGGCTATGAACAGGTGTAAAGAAGCATGCTTCCATGATGGATGCTAAGAACTTCCACTGCTTCCTGATGCATTTACTACTGGGCATGATTATGGTGTAAAAAGCAATACAGCATGCCTTATTTATTTTCTGCTCTTATGCTATACTTACACTTCTTTTATGCAAGGAAGAGAAAATACCAAAATACTGTACATGCCCATGCAAAATAGACACTCAGATGAACAAATAAACATGCACATGGAGCGGCATATAGTTCTTAAAGATAAATGTAGACAGTGTGCTGAGGCCCAGATGGCTTAGTCACAATGGCTGTGCAGGGCAGCCTTTGATGGGTGTGAGTGATTGATTTCAGGCTTGACTGGCTCTGATAGAGTCACCTCAGGAGGTGCCTGGCAACCACAGGCCCACGCCAGAGCCTTTCTGCAAGAAACAAGATGGAGCTGAAATTTGCTGGATGCCCAGCAGCTTCATTCCCGTCCCCACAGAACTCCAATACATTCTGGGTACTTACAACCACTGGAATTGGATAGATTTTGTTACTAGCTTCAGCTTTCAATGGCAAAGCAGTTTACAGTGGCGTAATTGGTCATTCAATACGTCCCAGCATGTTGTCCTCAACACAAAACATGTCTATTTTCAAGTCTTTCTTCTTTATTTTTTTTTAACTCCCTTTCTCTTCATTTCTCCAGAAAGTGATAGTACAACTGTGAAGCCGTGATTAACCATCAAATCCAGAGATAAAGCACAATTTGTGCGATACAGGGTCTTCACAAAAATAATTCTAGTCTGTATCCATATGGCTTTTCCTTTGTTACTTTATGCTCTGTTGAGATGCTGTACTTTGCCCTGCATGAAGATATTGAGCGATAGCTGTAATGGAATATGACTGTCATCTTGGGGTGACATTTTCAGCACTGCCACTGTGCTGCGACCGACTCCGCTGAGCTCACTGGGCAGGAGGGCACTGTGTTCACGAGGAACATATTTGCCCCGGAGTCATCTCAGTTACCCGCAACAGTATGACATGATTTGACAATCAATTAACCGTCCCCTTGCTAAGCAAGACCCCTCGATTAGAGCTGGTCCATGACGTCAGACAAGGTTTTTTCTCTGTTGGCAGACATGTCAGGGTGAAAAGGGAAGTTTTGACTTGGAAATGAAATAAATAGAGAAATGAATAGCTTGTGCTGGGTTTGCATTTGAGCTGTTGAATGGCAGCAAAAACTGCACATCCTCTTTAATAAAAGCTTTAAATTATTCTTTTAAAAATATTAAGCTATGTAACATATTCAATAGCAATACAGTGATTTTCATTCGAAGGCTAAATGGGTAACATTTACTCAACCTGCCACAATTTCCAGCATGTAAGTTGAATAGCATATTTTTAAAGACTGAAAAACAACAAAAACAAAATTAAGCTTAAAAAAAATCTGCTTAAACATAATGAGGTTTTCATTTCTAATCACATTGCCTAATTGCTTTAACGAAATAAACCACAGTCAGATTCACCATGGCAATGGAAATTTCCACGGTAATAATTACTGCAGTGATGACACTGACATCAGGCAGGTACATTTGGCCTCATTTAAATAATTAACATCTTAAGACATGCTGCTCTTTCTACTTTTTCCCCCTTTCTCCAATCATCCTCCATTTCTGCCTCTAATTGTGTTTATTAGGGACTGGATAGATGAGGCCTGTGCATAATTTACCAATTAGTTCTCCATATTTATAGAATTGCAGCTTACAATAACAATGTCATGTTTATTTAAGATTAAAGTTTAATGTATCTCGCTGTTGATGACAAGCAAATTAATTTGAGTGAGAATAACTGAGCTGTTTCGTAATCATCCAAAATATATGTTAGAATACAGAGAAGCGCAGTCAGACAAAAGTCAAAACGGATTTGTGCTTGAAATTATACCACTAAAGTCTAACATCCTACTGGAGAACTTGTTTCAAAACACGACTTTAATATCTGAGATGTTTTTCAGCTGCAGACACCCTGTCATAAGGCAAATACTTGAGAAAACAGTAGAAGGGTATAGCTGCCACTCACCCGGACCTGGCTTCAAACAGACATATATCTAACTGGAGACAGAGGGGCGGGCAAAGAGGTGACAAAAAGGGCAGGGCAGCTCTGCCCGCTTGGGGAGTTTGGCATGTGCCCTCCCCAGGCCTCCTGCAGACCCGGGGTCAAAGTAAATAAAGGGGCAATGAGGACCGCCTCCAGCAACCCCCTTACCAACCCCTTCTCCACCCTTCATCCCACATAGCAGTAACAGGACTCTGTCTCTTTATGCAGTGACCACGCCCTCCATACCTCTATTGCCACATGCCTCCTTTCGTGCACTCTGAAGCTCCACGTTGAGACATGAGGCCGGGGCCCCCCCTTCTCAACTGTTTGCAACAGTCCAGCATTGAAACACAGCCAGGAAGCTAAAACACGTAGCCTCCGGTGGTGGCTTTTCCATGTGCAAAAAATATGCACAAATGGAAACGCATTGCATTTAGACACACACTGTTGCACAGGGTGTTCAGCTCTCACGCAATTCACACACTTGTCTCACACATTTATTGTCTCACGTGGTGGGTAAAGAAATGCAAAGCTGATACTGTTACTAATTAAAAAGAAGAAACTGATACAGGACACATACGGGGCAGTAGAGGCAGCAGACTTATTCGGTCCAATCAAGAGAGTGATAAAACTGGAGATGACTTTTGTTTTATTCAGAAGTTTTTATTCATGTTTATCCAGAGGTCTCAAAGCTGCATGTCCCAAAACTGCATGTTTAACTTATCAGAGCTGGTCTCAGTCCCCTCTGGAACAAATCTGGAGTCAAAAATTGGCCGCCCTGCTCCTACAGCTGCATAAGTACTCTCATTACAAATACAAACATCCGAGACTAAGCATTGTAAGAAATCGCCTACACTTTTGAAGCCCCACATGTGCGTGTATGTCCACACTGACTTACCTTAAATTTACTTCAGTGGCTACTTCAACTTGTGCACATAAAATGCAAGCATACACGCATAAACACAAACATATGTGCACGCAAATACACGCAACTTCTCCGGTAATGAAACCAAGAGCTCTATTTCACATAAACGCTGGGTGTAGAAAGTATAGAAAGTGATTCTGATGGGAGGAGTTGGTGGACAAAGAGTTCACATTCCCCCAACAGATTTAGAAAGTGGAAAGAAGGTTTTTACACGTAATAAAAAACAATAGGTAGCCATAGAGCGTGCTGAGATCATAGCAGGGAACACAGGATTTGCAGTGTGAGAAGGGAGCTTAGCGGTGTTGTAAGCTCGTGTTAAATATCTGTTCATCTATGGTTGTTTAAGAGGGTAACACATTCACACACTGTTCCCACTAACATCCTTCATGCACGATGATATGAATGCAAACCCCCAATTCATGCTGCACATTTTGTAGCACTCCCCGGGCCCTCACCTCCCAAACCCCCAAAACAGACTACAATTCCTCTGAAGTGTCCCACATCTGAGATGATTTTCAACAAGACACCAGCCAGAAAATGGCAATATGCTAACATCCTCTCCAAGTTAATGTCATGGCAGAGCAGACACATGGAGACCGACTACTTTTCTCCTCCTCCTCCACCTTTCCCACCCCTCCGTCTCTCCGAACCTCCTGCTGGAGGAATTCCCAACCCTCTCCGCAGGTAGCCAGCCAGCCAAGACCAGTAGAACATGTGTTTTCCTCCCCTGGTCGGGTCAGAGTGAGGTCGCCCATTCATTCCCAGCGATATAGCAGCCCGACTCGCCTGCTCGTATGCTTATCATGTGCTGTGCCCTCACAACAGATGATGAATTCCACCCAGCCGATATGGATAGATAGAGGAAGGGAAGAGGGATGGGGGAGAAAGATAGAGAGAGACCCCCCTCCAATGCCTCCAGACGCATCTTGTCTCAGCCAGTTTGCAACTCAATCAGTGACATGTGTGATGTTTAGAGAGGAATTTTATGTTATGGTACTTCTTTTCTTTTTTTTTCTCGCTTTTTGCTTTGGTTGTTTTCAGATGTTCAAGCCGGGGATGGTTTTGAACTTTGACCACAAAGTTATGAATTTTCTTTTGAGGCTCAAAGGAGCTTAAGAAAAACATTTTCAGGACAATGTACACAGGATATTCAGGTTTCAAAGCTTGGATTTCAGTGGGCTCTCTTGCTTTTAACCATGCTGTTTCCACAAGTTGGTTTTGTTCATACTTTACAACATCCATAATATTGTTGCAAGGAGTTCAGAGCCACCCAAATACAACATTGCTCTGCTGCTGATCATACTGAAGAACAATTGTGTATTTAGTCAGAGAGAATAATATCCAGATTTTTTTTTAAAGTAGTAGAACTAGATGTGTACAATTCATGCATTTTCATTATCGACTCTCTGTACATAAAATCAATACCAATCAATACCATCTCTCTTACCCTAATTCACTGGTGTCAGACTTCTGTCTTCAACCTGATCTCTACCCTGCTCCAACACCTGGTAGAAATTAATTGCTCAATGTGAAGAACTTGACAAGCAACTGTTGGATCAATTTGATTTTAATCAGTGAAGTTGGAGCAAAGAAAAAACTAAAAACCTTGCAGGATAGCAGCCCTCGAGGACTGGAGTTTGACACCCTTGCCCTAAATTATGCCAGAGGCAATGAGTCAGGGTTGTGTGAGGTGCCAGGAGGACCAGTGATGCCTGAAGGTACTGGCGAGGGAAGGAAAAACAAGCTATAGTTTGATTCTCGTGAAGAATAACATTACAATAACGTAATTGGTTTGATACCTTAAGTGTTTATTTTCGCTGTCATGGCTTGGTGGCAGATACTGGAAGCATATATTTACACGTCTGAAGGGGATTTCTCTAAAAAACGTGATTTAAAAAGTAACAAGAGTAAATCCTGATCACATTCCATGAATCCACTTGCACAAGAAACTTCTTGTTTTCCTTTTCCTCCGATCCAAATAAAAGTCGTCTTAAAAGCGTGCAAGTCCGCTAACACCATCTGCACACAAGCTAAGGAGGCTGTAGCACTAATGAGACATAACATGAATAAACAACAATAACACTTAGGTAGCGCAGCCTGTACTTAATGTTTATCAGGTGTCGTGGCGCCCATGACACCGTGCTGAGTAAGATTCTCAACAGGAGGCATCCTCTTGGCCCCTTCACCAGCATGTGGGCACCGACGGGAGCTGAAAAGGCGAGACAAGAGATTAAGGAGGCAAGAAGCTTTGTCTGTGCACCCTCCTCGTCTCAAACCCAACCCTCCTTCCCATGGACAACACACACATACACACATCATACTCCCATTTTTTCTTATTACCGTAAGCATGAAGGAGAAAAGGGAAAAAAAAGAGTGACATAGTACCTACTAATGGACCAAAAATGTGCCCAACTCCCAACCTTTTTACTCTAAAAGCCTGACAAACCACTCTCCAAATCTGTTCTCTGTCCCACGGCTAAGGACTACACTTAGTCAATCATACAGCGCCCTATAAGGACTGAATCTTGGGACATCTTGCAAGACTGGGAGAAATGTGAGTTAATGGGAAGAGAGTCGGTGGTTGAGTGAAGACGCCAGGCAGAGTAGGTAGTTAAAGAGCAGAACAGTGCCTTAGGGGTACTCAGTGTATCCGGACTCACACTGGGAAAAGTGTATTTATCAACTTAATAGCAGGTGTCTGATTGAACATGACTATGATTACAGTAAGTTGTTCCTTCTTTTGGCTCCTCTTCCTCCTCATCATACTCCCCCTCTCTCTCTGCTCCCTCCTGTTTTCTACCTCACCATCCGCTAGCTTCTTTTAGCAAACATGGTGCAGCAGGTCTCACCGTCAACACAAAACTGATTTCATTATTTTTTAGGAGCATAATATAACTCAGAGGCACAGATCATTTCAAATTTAGATGATGAAAAATGTCAACAACTTTGTTCTTTTAAAGGCAAATATTACTTAATGTAATATGTGGCTAATATTTGGGAACATATGGTGGCATTAAAGTGCAGAATACAACACAAACTAGATGAAATGCAAGAAAATAAGCAGGTCAGTTATGAAAATGTAACAACAAAGTAAAGTGAAACATTTTAAATAATAGAAAAGACTGACACAATATATCAGATATTTTAGTGTAAAAAATATAGATTTAAAAAAAAAGAAACAGCTGAAATGATTGTGTTTTTGTTTTCATCTGTTTTGTAATGCTGGTTAAATGTCAAGTATAATTATTAATCATTGCCAATTTGGTGCTGAGAAATGTTGTTTTCTGTTAACTTGTGCTTTCATGTTTTAACATTTTCTTTCTGGTTTCTGTGTTATGTTTTGCTTTTCTTCATTTTCCTTTGTGTGTTTTTCTGAAATTTGTGGGGTGTTTGACTTTGTCTAGTGATGTGGTTCGGCCTTCAGGGCCACTTTTAATAAACAAGGGCTCAGAAGTGGAGAGAATGCTGGTGTATGAGAAGTAGAAATGGTTTTCTGAGAGAGAAGTATTTGAATAAACAAAATAGATTTCAGGAATAGGGGAGACATTTAGCTGATAAGGCGGGGAAGGCCCTTCAGGTGTCTCCTGCTCCACTGCTGTGTAAATGAGCTCCAATTAAACAGGCGGCCCTTAGCTCCAGGTCTCCCCACAGCCCTCCCCAGCCTCTTCCATCCCCTAAGCCTCCCACAGCCCCTTGCTGCTCGCTGTATGGCCCAACCCGCCCCACGGCTCCTGCAGCTGCTCGCTCACTCCCACTCTCTGTTTTTCACTCACACTGCGTGACCCAAAGGCCTGCTTAACTCGCGTGTGTGTACATGCGGTTGTCTGTTGGTGTGTGTGCTTGTCTTTAAATTTCTGTGTTTGTTACCCCTGCAGCATTTCAGCCTAGTGTCAACTCCTGATAAGTGACAGCATGGTGGAAGTGCAGCATCCCAGTGTCGGGTTGATTTGTGTATATTGCAGTAATTGCTCTGGAAGTGAAAACTCACACTCGCTGTTGACATTAAAACATGAAGTGGAAAAAAGAGGCTTTACACCTTACAGATGCAAACTTTTTCCCTTAGCTCCATATATTTGAGTTAGCATCTCCGAACACAAACCAAACATTAATAATTTGTAAACGGTTTGATTTTTCAGAAGGCCTCAACCTCACACAAATGGGAGCTAGAAAGCAGCAGGTGATTTGGCCAATTAGATGAGGTGGTGATTTAGGTGGCCAGATTGGGAAAGTCGCTGCTGGCTGATGGCCAGAAAACTCGGGGTTGCCACCCCTGATCCTCAAGAAGTCAAGCCATGAGTTACTACAGAACCACAGCATGAGGACAGGAGCGAAGGGAGCAAACATTTCACAAAGATTGCTTAGATAATTTTTGAAAAATATTAGCTTTTTAAAGCCTGAAGGAGCTTTGTGTTCAGATTATTTTCATTATCCAGTTTTATATCTATAAAACTGCTTAATTCTCACAATTTAACAGAGGGGGAAGCCACTTCCAGCAAACAACAGTCTTGAACCCTTTTAATCATTAAATCATATATTATTTAAATAACTCATTATGTTTCCCACATTAATCCACACATACCCCAAACCTCTTCATACTCTAAAAAAACAACTTATACTCGCAGCCGTTGGCCTCTTCAGCTAATCATTTCAGCACTAAATACTGAAAATGTCAAATGAACAGTTGTATCGTACCGTATGGTACAAGGATGCTTCCTGGAAGTTTGCATATCCATGACATTTATGGTCACGGTTATTGAAAAGTCACCCTGAAATGACCCACTGTTTATGTCAGCGCTACAAGTCCATTTGTTACACAGATCACTCCCTCGTCCTGTAAGAGAAAAGCACAATTACCTGTTCTTGTTGAGGTATAGCAGCCCTGTCAGCATCACCTCGTGCATAATGCATAGCTGACATTCTGCCGATGTTACCTGCCACATATAACCAGCCGCACAGCAAAAGGTGTTTGTCTGCACCCCTGCCGCTGCAAATGCTAGATATCTAAAATTAATGGCAGAGATTAAGATGCTTTAAAACCCACAAATGGTATATTTAAATATTAAGTCACATGTAATTAGCAGGGAGAAATATTCATCCCCGTTGTTAGGGCAATTATAACAATTTCCATCAAGGGATTTCTCAGCTTGACTTTTGTTCTGAGCAATAGTGATTAACATTATGGTTAATTGAAGTCATTTTTCCAAGACTTGGGGTATTTCTCATCCTTGGTCTTAGATGAAGAGGAAGCTGGTCAGAGCGAAGACAGCAGGCCTGGTGAAAAGTCTTAACAACATGATTTCCTTCCTGTGAACATATTTAACTGGGCATAGGGGGGTCTTCCACAGGTAGCTGTGGAGGTCAGTCTCCCCTGAGGAAGCGGCGAATCAGTGGACAGTGGGAGTTGAGGACTCAGTGGGGAAACAACACTTGGGTTAGCAGCCATTTCCTTACATCACTTGGGGAAAAAATGGATTTTGTGGTGTGATGTCCACCTTGTTGGAGGGCACCAGTTCATTAAATCTCAACATGTAATGGTTTTCCTCTCATCAGGCCATCCCATTAAAACTATTTCAGTAATCAAAACAGAAATTTCTAACCTTGAGTTGGACTTGAAGTTCATGCAAGACCATCATTTTGTGAATTTACTAGTTTGAAAGCAAGTTACACAAGTTGGATGTGAAAAGCAGGGCCTCAAAATTATCCGTGAGCAATACAGTACTTTAAAATAGGGGAGGAGGAATACGTGTTTTTGCCTAAACCAAAAAAAAAACAAGCTTCATTAAAATCGTTCGTTTTATCCGATAAATTTTAGTTTGTCAGTTTATACAGACATAGAAAACTCCTGAATGTAACACCATAGGAGCAGAAGGTCAATCCCTTACAAAAATCACTATATCAAAACAAATAGCAGCACTGATATTGGGGCCTTTCTTCATTTTGTAGATCAGAGATTGTCAGAAGAAAAAGATTCATCTATAGATCAATAGAAAGAAAACCTGCAAATTCACTTGCTTCCTTCATCACTGCAGGGACTCACTTGCACTAACATGCACACCTGACCAGACCAGCAGCTCAGATTTTTGGCGTACACAAAAGCTTCTCTAGCCGGTTATGAAACTGATATAAGATTATATCTATATGTATATGTACAGTTGTTGGATTCTTTGCGTCATTTAAAAAGAACGGGAAATAACTCTACTTTCGCCTTTGGTTTGATCTAAAGGGGGCGATGCAAAAAGAATTTACAGCAAATTAGGTAAAATGTTTATGTCAATAGCAAATACTTAACACTCAAACAAACAGGAGTGTTTTTGAAACAATTGGAAATCCATCCATTTTCTATACCTACTTATTGTAATCCAGGGTTGCAGGGGGCTGGAACCTGTCCCAGGTTATAGGTGAGAAGCAGAGTACTCCCTGGAAAGGTTGGTCAATCAGAGAGCCAGCCTGTGATTACCATATATTATAAATAAATAACTTTAAAAGCTATAAGCTTGTTATTTTCTCATTGTGATCTTCTGTCATTTTCCAACTCACTATTTGGTGCTAAGGCACTTAAACGTTTTTGGAAAATAAGTGCTAGTTAGGGTTTGGAAAAAAAGAAAGAAAGCATAAAACATCATCATGCCACTTTACCAGGTGATTTATATCAATATTCCTGAGTCGCCTGGGTTTTGTGTGCACGGTTTCGCATGTACTTGTTCACATGACTGCCAGAAGTTTTAAAGAAATATGCGACAAACCTTATTGGCTAAGTAAACCATCAATTAATTTAATATTTAATAAATGAATGAGATCCTGATAGCTTTTGGTTCTAAAATTTGGGAACTTGAAATTGTTGCCAATACATATACATTGTGGTGTCTGCAGTATTAATGTTTAGAGGTGATGCCAAGTTGTGTTAAATGTAGAACATGAAGCACGAGTAACTGAGGCTGACACTGTCATTCAAACTGATAAATTGTTATATTGAATTTCTCTTTGAGCGACAAGTCCACCACTGCTATTTGTCATTTGCCAAAAATGTCATCTCATGATGATTTGCTGATGTGCCGCCATATCAGTTAATTGCTCGTGTGCTGCCATCAGACAGTGTGGGCCCTCTGTTAAGTTGTTCAAATCAAGACATAATTGTCACCCAACATTGATGCCAGACGGTACAACTCCATTTCCAAATCTGTCTTGCTGTAAGTAATATGCCTGCACACTGTCATGAGTGACACCGGCCTCCTCGCTGCAGCGCCATGACCCGTTTTAAAGATCAACGCCAACCCATGAGCGCGCGCCCAGCGGTTGTTCTCGCACTGAATGTTATTACAGAGGGAAGCAAGGTCAGATTGCAGACTTGATGATACATGGGAAGCACTTTTGAAATAAGAAAGTCTTCTCTTTTTTTGCTGCTGTGTCGCATATTGACCTTGGCATTTCTGACAATAGCATCCATCACACACATGAAACCTTTCCAACAGGCAACACTGGTCTGCTGGGCAGCCAAGTGAATCAGATTAAGGAATAACACCAATAGATGGATGCCTGACGTCAAAGCAGCAGAGGGATCAGCGTTCCCGTTCCCCATGCATTGCACTTCCACTGCAACCCCCCACATACACACAGCCTGGCTGGGTTATATTTCTCTAATTTTGACAGTAATGATTAACGGCAGAATGATTACTGTGCTTTTGATCGATACTTCAGCATTGTAGCGGTAATCAATTTAGAGGAGCATTAAGAGGTTGTCGACTAAATTATATGCCTACAGCACGGTCCATCAGTTTGGAAAAACTGGGAGGTTTTATTTCGGCTATTTTTTCTATTTGTTATGACAATTTACTAATGCAAAAAGCTTGCCTTGTAACAAAGTGAACTTGAGTACCTTTATGGGCTTTCCAACTTATCACGGCACGGCATCTTTTATACGACTAATGAAATACCCATTCTTTGCAGAAAAACCTTGTTTTCAAATATGTGGAATGTCTGGTTTCAGTTCCTTAAAGCTTAATGGCTTCATTGTTATGAAATGAAAAAAAAAAAGAATCTCACAAAGGAACCACTAATTTTACAGCGATCCTAAAGCAGGATTCCAGGCTGAAAGCTTCTTGCTTCGGGCTTGAAAGCAGTTATAGATTGCACTGAAGACACGCCTGTATGATGAAAACAACACAGTAACATCTGGGGGAATTGACTCAATATATTATTTTTTTAAAATAAAATCAAGAAAATAGACTTAAAAGGTTTAGAGTTTAGACAAATTTTACATTTACACAAAATTTTAGCGAAGAAATTCTCAAACACATTTAACATTTTAGATATTTTAACATTTTACAATCAAGATTCTTCCTCTGCTGTTAGAATGTTGTGGAATATTTCACTGTTATTATCTAATAAATAAGAATAAAAAATATTCAGCTGATGCTGGAGTTAAAGAGAGAAATGTTGGCTATTGCAGCTAAAGAACTGCACAGGGAGCCGACATGGAAAAAGACATTAACACGGTGCATGTGTGGCTGGATGTGTGTGTATGTTTCAGAGAAGAGCTGCACTGAAGTACTCAGTTGGGAGTATCCAGTCAGTGACCCCTGTCTTTCCAACTGTGTGGAGAAAACTCTTCAGTATGCATGCACGTGTGTGTAGGGGTTTGCAGGACAGAAAGGCAGTGAGACAGAAGTACAGCACAAGGAACAGAAGAGCATTGTGCAGTGTCAAGTCTCCTTGGGTTCTCTTTGAGCGCCTCGTCCACATGCTCGCGGTGCACAACCTGTGGAGAAGTCCTGAACCGCTCTGGCCTTTGCACTTTGCACTGACACTGACTCACAAAGGGCAATGTGAATGCCTTGCTGTTTTTGTCTGGCCTAACCAGGTTCAACACACTTGCTAAACTGTGAAGAAACGGCACTTTCACTTTATGCGTGGAGCTTTTTCACACCAAACATTTTATTTCATGGGCACATTTTTTAGGCTTCTTTTTTCCACAAAAACACAGAATTCAATTAGTTCAGAATTTTTTCAGAATGAAGTTATACAGTACATTTCTTTAAAATGCATTGTTATAAAATGTGTGTCACTTTAGAAGTTACAAAGTACCCAATGTTAAATCTTACAATTTACTATATTAAAGTAAACTTCGACCGTTTAATAATTTGCATTCATATTGCATTTATCGTTGCAAGCTGCAAACAAATGCCAATTATTATTAAACACAACAATTCAATGCATTTGGGTTTTTTCCTTTTTAAAACCAGACTACTATGGAGGCAGCAATTTGGATGCAATTTAGACCCTGACTGAGAATTGGAAAAAAAAGACCACAGTGTACAGAAAACTGAATTTTGGATAAAAGTTTTAAAAAGCATCACTTATTTTCATTAACTGAGAACGATAAAAAAAAAAACTAAAAAAAACCATTAAAGTAGCAAAACAATTTCTTTCCTCCTTTGCTGTTGCAACTAAATTTAAAACCAAAAACGTTTCCTCATTCTCCCTTTATCAGTCTCAGCATGATGATGTTTTCCACAATCAAGTTTTACGGTGTGCCACCGTGTCCACAGGGACTCTGCGGAGAAAGAGGCGAGTACAGGTGTTGTGCACCCTCTCATGCTATATTACCACCACCACACCATCATGACTTACTTTCTGCCCCATTTTACCTTGCGTAGCCCCCACCTCCAGCCCGCAACTAGCAAGACAACAGGATGATACCACGACAGTTCTGCAGCTTTGTCCATTTGCAGCTTATTTCATAGTCTTCATGGATGCTTTTCCTCCCTCAGTTTTACGAAATGGAAATCGCTGCATTGCACAAAACACAGAGGACTCATTTTGTGTGTGGAAACTTGGGAGCATTAAGACAAAAAACTAAAATGGAGAGGGAGCTTTCTTTTCTTTTTTTTTGGGAGGGGAAGAGGGAGCAGCCGTGGAAGGCTGTAATGTGCAGAACAACGTTCTCATCAAACATGGACTTGGAGCACCCTCTACCCATCACAAGTCAAAATGCAGGATTAGCCTCTCCTCCCATTCCTACATCTGTAATTGTCTGAGAGCCAACTCATGGTCCCGCTCTTCAGAATTTTAACAGAAACCATGAGAAGGGAAGCTGCTTTAAAGGCTTCATCAACTGTGACCAACCGCCGTCAGCAGTAACCCATGTTATACAGGCCGCGGTTATGACACCCTCAAAGGGCTGCCCCTGAGGAGCCAGGCGACAGGGAGGGGTGTACAAGGGGAATAGGGCCTCAGAAGTTTCCCACCTTCCCTTGAACCACAGCCACACACCCTCGGCAGGAGGTGGACAGAGCCAGCTTTGAAAAATAACACCTTTGTGATCCCCCCGTGTTTGGGGATGGATTGTGGTCTGCAGATGGCTCTGGATGCTCTAGATGTGGATGTTTAGAGCAAAAGACAGAACAGGACAACAAACTGAAATCTTTTGCACCGGGATTGTTTGGGATTGGTTTGAGAATTGTCCAAATAAGAAACCTAAAAATGACCCTGATGTGTAACGAAAATATTGTTTTATGCTCTTAAAATCTCAGTTCTTTCCATCTATGCCTGTTTTTTTAAAAGCAAACTGAGAACTAATAAAACAACCCTGTCGCAACACCGATAACACATAAACATATGACTTAATGCAGCTTATAGGAAGACCGCCCAATTGGCAATAAGCATGGTCTTCAATTAAGCTATACAAAAACCTGCCAACGTCTTGAAAGTCCACACATGTCCTGCATGTGGTCAGCTAATGTTCATGAGTGGAAAACTGAGAGGCAGACACAGAAGAGGGGAGCAAACAGAGTTTGGTACAGCAGGGAATAAATTATTATGGGCCAAGCGATGCTGACAGTCTGAGAGGAGAACACTGAGTTGAACTTGTAACCCGCGGTCCTGAAATCATTTTTAGCTGCAGTTGTCTGCCGGTACAAGTTGTTCCGTACGCGCCATGAAAGTCGGTGACACTATCCAACGACCCAGCGGGGCCTTCGATTGGACAATCCAACTGTAAGAGGGAACTGCCATTCATGTCTTTCCCTCTTTTGTTGTTTCTAAACTGATAATGGATTGAAACGTTATAGTATGAGAGAAAAAGCGAATAAGTCGAAGACATTTTTAATTAACATGTTGACTTCATCTTATAGATTACTACTCGCACATTTAACGCTATAAGGCTGTGTTACAGTATTCTGCTTACGATGTCAGCATGAGGGCCAGTCTGGGAGAAGACAGTGCCTCGTGAAGGCTTGTGTTGCCTCCAAACAGCTGTGGTGCCTCCTTTGTGTTATTTGGAGGGCCTGTTGCCCCAGCTCTATTCAAGGCTTTCACACCAGTCTCACTCACTTCTCACTCCCTGGGTTCCTCCTCACAGGTCATAAATTAAGCAGAGGGAGGGGAGGCTCGAGATCAGAGAAGCTAAAAAAGATCAGTCAGGGCCTTATTTCAGTTCAATTTGAACGCATTATCCTGAGATAGAACAGCTCGAAGTTTCCTGAGCAACTGTGAGAAGCAAGCACGCTGCTCAGCGGAGAATCCTCCAACACACGTCTGTGGCGTTTGGGAGTTAAGTCGGAGCACTTGGGTTCATTCACTTGGGGCTACGCTTCTGTTGACACTACATGTTATTTTGATGGGACTTGCGGTTAATATGGCCACAACTCATTGCTTAGAGGTGCATATGTGTGAGTGGTTGAGAGAAACAGAGCTGTTGTGGGATAGGGAGTAGGTTGCAATATGGTTATGGTGACAAGCGCTGGGATCACTCAAGCCGCCTCTCCTGCCAAAACAAAGACTCCTTGAAGTGAATGAGGCCAGCATAAACATATTTACAAGCTTTTGTTGTCATACATTTTTGCTTTTCCTTCATGAGTTCAGATGGAACTAATTCTCATTCTCACTGCTCAGTTTTTTTTTGTGTGCAAAGTATCATACTGGGCGTATTGTATTCAGAAAGGTTGCCATACTCAACCGTCAGTGCATACTGTGACAATGACTTAATGGTATGAATAGGGAGAAATATTGCACAGTTCAGTGGCTTGTATTGCATGCTATTATCCCTTTGTGATACAGAAAGATCAAAATTATGAAATATCATGCGACACATGTGGGATCTGTTCAGCGGTATCACAAAACTCCCATTGAAAAACGGTTAAATGGCTTTGCGTGAGGCTGTGTACAGAACCATATGGGCGCCTCCACATCTCCTCATTTCATACATGTTTCTTTTGACATCAATAATGCCTCGGTATCCAGTGGCGTTTGGAACACATCCAAAACAATTATAAAGTTGCCGTGGAAACTGAGGTCCTGTGCCAGGGTGAGGCATACTGTCTCCGCTCAGATAACCACATGGAAAGTCACAGCAAACAAAGCACTTGACAGGGGTGCAGAAATGAGAGAAATGAAGAGAGGGAGGGAGGTTAGTGATGGGCAGAGGTGGAGAGACAGAGATGGAATAACAAAAGCCCTGTTCTTAGAGATGAAATTATACTCAACTAATCTGCCGTTTTCTGCATAAGAGGGCAAATTAAACACATATTTTACTGGGGGGAAAAAAAACCTTTTATTTTGGACATTTCTAAGACTCCAAACATCATTGGAACACAGATGATTTAGAGAGTGAAGCTCTCAGCTGTATTGAGGATGAGCTTAGGCAGGTAACACTACACATGTTTTGTGTTTGTCTGGCTGAACATTGCCATTGCAAACTAAAACACAGCCCCTTCACAGACACATGCAATTTTGTGCATGCAATATAGGAACTGGAGTAATGTATTTTAACCTTATGCTAACCTAATGAACAAGAGAATGAAAGTGGTGTAATGGAGGCGTTTTTACATTCATCTTTAGGCTCCTCATTATGCAGTGAATCTGACAACCTCATTAGGAGTGCACGAAAGATTACCCATGCGAATAAAGAGCACTACCTACATGCAAAAAAAAAACATAAACACAGAAGAATTGCAGAACTGGTAGGAATACCAAGAACAGAGATTTTAGCGTTAGTATATGCACACATGGACACACGCACTCACATACTCACACACAAATAATATCTCCCACTGGGAATAACTGGGTTCTGGGAGTTAGAAAGACAATCTGACTGGTTTTCAAAGACCCCTGACCGTCAAGTCTGTTTATTCAGATGAGAGCGTAGGATGCAACCATTTCAGAGTCAATGCATTACTTCGTTTTGATCACAGTGATGAAGAACACACGTTTGTTACTCCATTCAGGCAGCTATGATGACATAAAAACCCTTCATGCTGCCAATAGTAATCTTTTATCACAAATTAATTTTGTTACATTAACATTTTATAGAAATAGACTGTTGAACTGTTAAACAAGTTCCTTATGTTTGATTTAAAAGCATTTTATTGTGCAGCAGAAAACACACTTCTGGTTTTCTAGGCTTATACGGGGTCACTATAAACAATTGCTGTAACATGAATCAATTAAAACGTGTTTTTAGGTGTTTGCACCTAAAGTGTCAGCAGATCTTTGTGCGAGTCATCATTTGTTCTCATTAGTGTTGCTTGGAGAAATCAGAAGTGCTTGAGGAAATCAGGTAATTTGTATTCGCAAATAAGGAGGCTCGGCCCAACAACGTCATGTCATTTGTAACACAGCAGCGAGGGCTTTTGTGTGCATGTGTGTAGCGAGTTTGCTTGGATATTTCCTTTTTCAATGAAAAGGCAATTTCTGCATTAGTTTCAGAAATGGGGATTGGGGCCGACCATCATCGACTCAACACTGCTCTCCAGTGGATGTTTATTAAAGCTGCAATTACCTGTCTCAAGAATTGCAACAATAAAATAGTTCTGTATTCTGCAGCAGTAACGTGGAGAGATGATGTTTTGGTCATTGCAACATTTCTTCGATGTTTGAGTTTAACTCAAAGGATTTTGCGTGTTCAGAATTTGATGTTACACAGATGTTCTCAGATTCTTTGGAGTTTCCAAGCAGCATGTTTCACAGTTTGAAAGTCATTCCTATTCCATTATGCAACCCGATGGTGTGCATGTTTGAAGCTTGTATGGCACAAACATAAAGAATAGAGAAAAAACCTCTGAGGATATGATGAACACATCTGGCATTCAGTATATTTTTTGAAATAGCCTTTTTTTTATGCAGCTGTTATGTAGAATGTTTTTGACTTGTCCTCCTAAAATAAATGTTGCTCCAAAACTATACATATGTAAACCAGATTTCTTAAGTAAAGTTCACCTCAGTCTCTCAGGCTGTCCCACCGCCACCACATCACATCACAGACTACCCAGGGGTTGACTGATGCCCTGGTCCAGGTCTGGAAGGAGAGAATCTGTCTTTTCATCAGTGGTATGTCCAGATAGGGAGGGTTTCCCTGCAAATGGAGGTCAAACACACTAATGAACATTATTATAGGCCTGAGGGATTTCAGCAGAAGATGGGTTAACTTGTGATCTCTTTTATGATGATTTTGATCTCCATATTTTATGTCAACACATTCCACTCTGTAAAGAATAAAGTCCTGGTGATCCAGATGGGGGGAAATGTAGGGGGCCTTTTGGTTGTTTTCTCAGGTGACTGACTTTATTGCTTGGTGGTGATCTGCACTCTTTGAGAGCTTCTTTTTAATCAATATGTCATGATTAATGGTGCTTTTTTAAGGTCAATAAACTTTCTGACTCCAATTAGATTTTTATCCATACAATTTTTAATCTCCTCTATTACCAAGTACATTATTCCCAAAGATGTTTATCAATTTTGAAAGTGCATTAGCAGATTATTTTAGCTGTAATCAAATCACTTTATACAGAGCAACACAGAGCTTACGCTTTATATAGAGATGACATGTATAATATTATTATATGTGGATGAAATAATCCACAATTAAAAATGCCATTTAACTTTCTGACATTTAAACTTTGCCTTCCTGACTTGTTTGATGGCACAGCGACATTTATTCTCTACATTTCTGGAGCTGCTGCTGCCCAGCAGCTTTCGGAGGCTGTAACGTGAAACCTTTGCATCCAGCACAGTCACCACATGACGTTGCATCGAAGTTTCATTTTACACATTGTGTTATGTTTGCTAGCAACCAGGTATCAAATTACAGATAGATAGATAGATAGAGATAGATAGATAGATAGATAGATAGATAGATAGATAGATAGATAGATAGATAGATAGATAGATAGATAGATAGATAGATAGATAGATAGATAGATAGATAGATAGATAGATAGATA
>JAVQJG010035729.1:0-16887 GCA_036024015.1 Craterocephalus amniculus
ACCTTTCCATGCACAGCTACCGTAACCTCATCGTGTTCGTGGCGTGGATCACAAAGAATGAAACGAAGGCTGCCTTGTGCGCGGTGCCGGTATTTTCAGGTTTCATTCAGATGTGAGAGACTATCCACCGTCTTGTGTGAAATTGAATAAGGGTCAAGTGGACAATCAAAATCAAAATATTTTATTTCCTCGACATTTCGACACTCTTATTCTTTTATCGCGCGGAGCTTATGTCGATTGTCGGTCGTTTTGTCGACAAAAAGTCCCATCCCTAGTTTCCATAAACCAGTGTGGGAATGAAGGCGGTTACATAATGTCTGTGTGAGGTTTGCTACACACAGTCATCTTAAACAGAGCAGTGCTCTGATTGGAAAACAACTTCAGAGGAAGAAGACAAACAAGATCTGTGAACTGGGCTATAAATAAGAAAAACATAGTGATGCTTCCGAGAACCTGGATTCTTAGAAATATGTATTACATGGAAATCTGTCACAAGATCACCTTAGACATGCCCTTGGTGATGTTGACTCATCGGCAAGACCTCACATGGTGCTGAGTGTGTGTCTGTGTGTGTGGTTTAACAGTCATCTCGGGTCTGTTGGTCGGCTTTAAAACATCTGAATGGAAAACAGTTTATTGTAGCAGGAAATAAGGATCAATAATGTTACGATGGCTGCATTTTATTCAAGTGAGCCGTCTGACTTCCTGAAAGTTGCTCCATTTGTGCTTTTCCTGAAATGACCGCTCACATTGTCTGCCCTAAAAATAAGTCCAGAGCAGGGATGACTGGGTTGAGTCACTGGGAGGGACACTTTGTTTTCTTTGTGTTTAATTTTCCAGACGGATTCAGGCTGAATCCCATCCGTGGATTTCTTTTTATTGTGTGTCAAATGTGCGAAAGCTTTTCAGATGACCTTCTCTAAACAGATGGGGAGGAAGATTATCAGTTTATATGAGTGAACACGGCTTAGTTTAGTCCCAAAATATCTGCTGTGTGGAATAAAACGGCTCCGTGTGGATGAACGTGTCACAAAAATCTCATTTTAATTACTGTTTTATTTGTCAAGTTGTGAAATGGTTTGAAATCCTTCAGGAAAGATACATGAGGAAGTTTTAACAAAATAATCATGATCTTTAGTTTAATTTTGTAAATACCAAGTGAATTCATGTCTGGGTGCCTTTAAACAAGGAAACGATGCAGAATTAAAGGACAAAAGAAAGAAATGCGTCGCCTTGATGGAGGCTGGAGGGCTGGTAGAGCACATGAGCAACATTTCCCCGGTCATATGCTTTCTTATTTCAGCTCATATTTCTGATGCATCTGTCTCGTGAAAGTTTCAGAGCAAAACAAAAAGTTTCTAACATGTGGTTGGTTGTCACATGAAAGTCATTTATTCCCATTATGCTGCCAAAATGGGAAATATGATATCCTGACTTGGCTGAAGGATAAAATGGAGTAAATGATGGCTGAGTGACGGCAGCCTGCTCTACACATGCAAACCGCCGATAATCGTGTAATGAACTCACCACATTCAGTGTTTTATTTTTATTGTTTATAGAAACCAAGATGAGCTGCTGAGTACAGAAATGATCCGTCCACAAATCAGTGTCTTTTCTCTCTCTACAGGAAGTGGTCAAACTACCTCTGGAATTTGTGCGACAACTATCAATCAAAGTTCAGCATCAAAGACCGGGTGAGACTGAGATGTTTGACTTGTGTAACGGCGTCAGGAAGCTGAATCCTGCTGTCAGAAACATGGAGGCAGAATCCACAGCCAGCTTCTAATGCATGTCTTTGTCGCATTCACACCAGCCCGTTCCCACCAAACGGTTCAAACTAAACTTTATTTGTATGGCACTTTTCATACGTTGTGCATCACACAGTAAAAACCAAAAAATTTAAAAATGATAGCGCACAGCTAATCATGCTGTCTTCTTCACTGTTCACACATTCATCGTCATACACACACAAAATGCAACTTCTCTTAGCATAGAAATAAACTGCCTCCTAGTTTCTGTCCCTTTTACTCAAACAATTATGTAAAAACATAATTTAAGTTAAACATGTAAAAGATAATGTCCACCATGCTCCAGATGACCCGGCCCGTCCATGCAGACTGAAGTTGTTTGCAGGCCGCTAAACGGTGCTGATGTGAATGTGTCCGTACAGATTACACCATTTATAAACTCATTTTCTATTTGACATATAGAATATGAAAAGTCAACATGTAAATGATCTAAGTGGTTCTCAGCGGTTCATGAATGAGTTTTTCTGTGCATCAGCTTGGCGCTGTGATAAGGTGATGGACATCTACAGCGGCTGTGCTCTCTGCCTGCCCAACCTGACCTCTCCAGCTGTGCACCAGCCAACACACCTCCCCCCCCTCTGCATCGAGATCAAGGTACACTCACACACACATACACACACACAGTGCATCATTGGCGTGTTTTTTAAGGATGAATGTGAAAGCAGTGCAGCTTAAAAGATGAAAGGTTTTCATTTATTTCTGCTTGTTAATACGAAGCAGCCACACTGATGGTAATCTTTACCTCGGACTTGCAGAACAACTGGCCAAGCAGACACAAAGAGTGTGTGTGTCTCTGATTGTGTGTGTTGTGTTTTCAGCCTAAATGTGGCTTCCTGCCGTCCCCGAAACATGTCAGCAAAGACATAAAGACCAAAGTGTGCCGCTACTGCATGCACCAGCACTACAAGGTAAATATAAACGACACAGACGGTGCAATTATCATTCTGGTTTATCTTGATTCTGTCTAAACAAATTAGCAATTTATTCTATATTTGGACTTTTTTCTATGATTATTACCAGTCAGTCTTAGTATAATAGCACTAAAACCATTACAGGTATATGTAGGATATTCGCCTCCCTTTATGCTCGATTTCCAAATATGATGAAGGTTAATAAAGAAAACAAGGATATGAGGTAAAAAAGTTTAAAATTGGACTAAACAAAGCAAATGTCATGCAGAGATGACATAGTTTATCCATACAGTTTTTATTCCATTTGAATAGTTTTTTCCATTTGAACTAAAGGACAAATTGTTTGTATTTTTAATGTCTGTCAGGTTTTTACGGAGTCTGTTGAGCCAGTTAGTTTATCTTCTATGTCATTCGTTATCTTCTTACACAATCATTCATGTTTCTGAAAGCCCTACATCCTTACAAATGAGCTGCAGAAGGGAAAATTATGAAACAAAGCAACAAAAAAAGCAACATGTAATCATTTCTGGAATCTCTTCCTGTTCCTCTGACATTTCTTATTTCCTCTCCAGGTGTCCAATGGGAAGTGGAAGAGACGGAGTCTGTATTGTCCTCTCGACCTGTTCTCAGGGTACGTTCAACAGACTCTGGTAAAATAAACATGGAGTCTCCACTCTTGGAGATTTTCCATTCAGCTGTTTTGATTTTGTAGAAGAGAAAAAAACTGCAGTAAGGACCTCATTTTCAGATCCAGTAGAGGAATTCACACATAGAGGAGTTTATATATCGTACCTCCTCTGCTCTGTGGACGGATGCATTATCACCTTGAAAAATGAGCTCAGCAGCTTCAGATCTGCGGGATGATTCAATCGTTTCCTCCATAAATCTGAACTCAGATTGAGATCTGGACTGTTTTTTTGTCCACAGCATTGATTTTACTCTGCAGGGACGCATCCTACTAAAAGCAAGATCATTTATTTTTGGATTTTCTCTATTTTCTCACAAACATGCAGGGGCGTAAAAGGTAAATGGACTGTACTTGTAGAGCGCTTTTGTTGTCATGTGACCACTCAAAGCGCTTTGACACACATGTATCATTCACCCATTCATACCGATTCATACAGCACCTATGTTGGAACATACTTGGTGCAGAGTGCAGTGATGGGAATAACGGCGTTAAAAGTAGCGCAGTTAGTAACGGCACTACTTTTTCGGTAACAAGGTAATCTAACTAATTACTCTGCTCATCGTTACAACGCCGTTACCGTTACTGACGTTTACTGACGTTTACTGACGTTTACTGACAGCGTGTTACTTTAATACGATTAGATTCTTTATTGTTTTGCGCAAACCGACCTTTCACGTTTAGCAGGATGGAATCGAACTGCCAACCTCCTGTTTAGTAGGCCACTGAGCTACAGCCGGGTGTCACTCAAATACATCAGTGGCATTTGCTCATTTGTCAGATATTTTTTATGCATGATCCCAAAGTCACAAAATGTCATGTTTATGTGGGCAACAACAAGGGCACGCTCACCATATCTGATGCCCTCATCTGGAGTTTAACCCTCATCTTTGGCTGTGGACGAAGAGGCAGCTTCTGCTTCCTGTGGGTGTCCTCTGTGACGCGCGGTGGAGGACGTGGCTGTTGGGCCAATGTTAACTGTGCCGGTGTTAACATTTCTAACATTGGCTCAGATGCCAGTTGATGTACAGGTGTGTTTAAATTCACCCAACTCGACCACTGATGACCCAACAGTCTTTGAGTAGGATGGCTCGTGGCTTCGCTTTGCTTGAGGAAAAAATGTGCATTTAGTTTGCAGATAAGAAGGATTGTTTCCATCACAGGGGATCAGGAGTGGATATACCCAACGCACCACTGCAAACATGTACTCTTGTGTTTTTCCATTTGCTTTTTCCAATTTTAGACAAAATGATTATGATTCCTTATTATTTTATCAGAGCTTTCTTGTGTTTCAGAGACGCATTGCTTTAACTGAGGAATGAAGGATTATGATATGTCCATATGAAGTAGTAGAAAATCCTTTTTGAGACATTGAAAATAATGCTTTTTAAGTTTTAGTTTGTGGTATGCAGCGGATGTTGAAGTTAAACAACAGATTATGTAGTTTGAGGAGACTGTTTGGGTTTGTGGACAAAATATAAACACATTCTCTGTAATTCGGTCCACTGAGATGACCACCGGACGTTCTGCTGTCCTGTGAGAATACTCGTGTTTTTATTTTGGAAAAAAAGAAGAAGAAAAAAATAATAAATAAATAAAATTTGTTTATTTGCTGTCTATTCAACATCCTGTTGGTGGACACGCTCACATGATATTTATGTACCCAGAGGATTAGAGTCAACTTTCCCTGCGTTTGCTGAGTTATCGGTGAGATCTCTGTGCAGGCAGGTGTGGAAAAGCCAGAAAGCAAACCGAGGATGGGAGATCCACTTGAATATTAAAATTATGACGTTGTGAATGGAAACTGGATTAATAAACACTTGTAGTTGATAAAAGGGAAGCAAATGATCAGGTAATACATTAAAAGATGGTCATTTCATCATATTGATTGATGATTGAATAATTGATAAGCAGCAATTTTCCTGAAAAGCTGAATTTCCTACTGAATCAACAGGTTCCTTTCTACCAAAATGCAAGTCATATTCCTTAATAAGATTTATTCTTAACAACAGGAACAGCACATTGACAAATGGAACAATGAAAGCAAAGATTATTATTCTTCTTCTTATTATTATAATACATTCAATTTAATATAATAAATTATTATGTCTATGGACAGAGGACATCTTTTCTTGTTTTCCTGCATGTGCAGCAAGGACTTCTGGCGTCAAGCGTGCCCTCATAGAGCCTGGCGAGGAATTACGGGATTAATTGCCATTAATTTATTTTAATCAAGTCTTTTCTTATAAACGACTTATTGATAATCGAATAATTATTTGCAACCCTACTTGATAATATACTTGCTAATAATTGAATAGGCTGTTTGTGGGATGTTTGGTTGCCGTAAAGACGGAGACAAATCACTCGTAGACATTGAAAGCAAAATACCAGAAGATGCAGGTCATGCAAATTTCCTTCCAAACCTTCCTTCTAAACTTAAAAAATGTTTATAGACTAGGGTTGACACGATACTAAAATAATAACTCGGATACCAAGGATGGTGCAAAATAGTATTTTCAATACTTTGATATAAAAATTATGTGACATTGATGGATATACGCATTATTTTAAAGCTTCTGGCTCATGCAGCCTGATGGGCTTTTCAGACTGTAAACTCATCGACGTGCAGAAAAACAAACTAACAGAGCTTCTACCACTAGTTAGTGTACTTGTTTACAGAACTCTACCTTTATTCCCAATACTTCAGAACAGATGAAGTAAACAAAAACAAGCAAGCGAGTAAGGATGATCTTTGTTTTGAACTTGATTAGATTTAACTTTTAAAAAGAGGAACTTTGTAAAAAGTTTCTGCCTACAGTCTCCATGGATAGGAATCATCTGACTGTATTGTCTGACAGCTTCGTGGCGTTCATTGTGAAATCCTCATGGATCAGACATGCTCTGGCTGCAGTGTGGAGCTGGGACTGTTGCTAGGCGATGACCCGTGCTTTGGGACGCGGCCTGCAGCACCAGCTGCTCAATGATAACACTGATACGTGCTTTCACATCTATTCACATAACTATAATAATGTCAGAAAAGCATGTAAACGATGGTTCCAGCAGGCAGCAGCTGTGGGGTGGAGCTGCCTGCTGCAGTGCCAGTTGAAACGGGTACAAAGGGTCCTTTCTGTGACCCAGCAGAAGCCTAAGTGCAATTTTAAGGATCAGTGTGCGTGTCTATTAATATATAACCTGATACTAAGTTTTAGTTTTGCTCAACATCTTTGAATCTTTTTTTATCTTAATCTTTTTCTAATATGAACTAAAAATGTTTTTTCTACCTGCAGGTTTTTCATTTCTGCTTATTTGTTTCTGTTTTATAGGAACAGACAAAGAATGCACTTTGCCATCATACACCTGATACAAGAACCTCAAAACAACTTCAAAATATTTAAGGTAAGATGCAGCCTTACCTTTGCACACAGCTTCACAGTGATGTTTCTCAGAAACAAATGTTTCAAACCTGCAAAGCTGCACATCCAGGTTATTGGGAAGGCAACTAAGAGTTTATGGATTTTAAAGTGACTTATTTTAAATGTTAGTTGATTAAACAAAGCTTGGTTGCAATGGAAGTAAGGCTGGCAAATTCATGGGAATGAATAGAAACTCACATTCAGCACCTGTAATCAGTGTAGTCTTTCTCCTGTCAAATATTTAAATCAATCATTCAAATATATTTGAAGATATTAATTAAATGACAATATTTAACCTGTGCCTGCTTCTTTCACTTATTTTAAAATCAATATAAAAAACTTTGAGGTAGCTATAAAGCCTAAAAATAAAACTACTAAACTACTACTACTAGTACTAAAATAATCTCTAATTGTGGTATATGTATCTGAATTAATCTTTTTTTTAAATAAAGTTTTTTTAAAATTTATTTTTATTTATTTAATATTTATTTATGAATTTATTTATTGGAACAAATAAAACTTCTCTACATTAGGTCTTATGTCGAAAGGGAAATGTAGACTTTTCCTCTTCGTTTTTTAAGACACAACTTTTCTAATAATGCATTGGTTTTAATTTAACGAGAATAAGTCAAATGCAGAATTTTCAAGTTTAAAAAATAAACGTACTGGCATAAATACTAGCTGTGTGAGGTGAGAAGGCAGGGTTTGCACATTTTCAATAGTCTGCTTTTCTCTTTTCTGTATTAATGCAAATGAGTCAAAAGTTGCATTTCTTGGTCATTGCTATCCTGCGCCTTGCCAAATGTAGTTTATAATTGCATAAAAGAAATCCATAAGATATTACCAAACACTTAATATTAATCTTCATTCTGTTATTTACATGCATATGCAACTGAATTTGGTCATTGTTAGTATTGTAGAAATGAACAGAGTATTTGAGGAGTGATAAGCAGAAGAACTGCTGCTGTGATGAAGATGTACCAGATGTACCAGGGTTTAGTCAGTGACACTCGGAGATGATCTCAATGTAAAGGAAACAGAGAACGGAGCATTGACGGGAAAGCGAGTAGTAGAGGAAGTGCCACTTTCACATCTTCCTAACTCTCAAGCATTTCGAACTCTTGTTCTAATGAAGTCTGTAATGTTATTGGAGTAATGCGACAGGACTGAGGTGCACATTGTGTAAAGGAAGCCCATCATGTGTTACCCACTTTCACAGCACATACCCGATTACACAACTGCCAAACATTTGCAGACAAAGAGTTGATTTAAAAACAAAACAATGGATCCTCAGTGATCCAACTCATCTAATTTTCTTGAAATATGAGAGAAGTTACAGGCTGAATGGCAGAATTGTGCCGTGGACGACTGCAACAGTGATCAGATCACACAGCAGGCATGAAATAACCTGCATGATCAATTCCCAGCACACATTTCTTCTGATTATTTTGGTTTTATTGTTTCTGGTTGTATTCATTCTCTACTTTTTCATGCTGTGTTGTTTCTGTAACACCTTGTTTTATGGGAAATGCAACAAGCAAAATTGTGTTAATAATTAGCATATCACAGAAACTAATTTGACCTTCGCTGATTAAATGGACTGGTTATCCTTTGTTAGATTAAATCGGTTGAAAAAAAAAAGACGAACTGAATGTGTCCAGGCTTATCATTTCTGAGAATATATCAGCTCTTTATGTTTTCCACTGATACCACAATGATACCTTCTATAGTGAATACTTTAGACTGTAGATGTCACGCAAGCTGGGACTTAAACAGGCTTGTACATCAAAGTTTGTCTTCACATTTACAAATGTAAAAAACCTGGTAAACAGGAAGCCGTCAGACATTTATCAGGTGTGGAAGATGGAGCGGGAGGGTTAAAGCCTCTGTGTGTGTTTCAGGGTGGTCAGTGTATTTACAGCAGCAAGGAGGGCAGCGACGACTCACCCGACATGAACTCGCTGCTGCATCACCTCAGACCTTACTTCCTGTGTGGAAACAATCGAATCAACAGTCAAATGACCAGCAAAGCAGTCTTGAATGACTTCATTCAGGTAATTCCAGATAATGTGATTTGCATTAGGGCTGAAGGACTCGGGGGAACATTTCACATTATCTGATGCTACAATGAGCTACAAAACAACAAAAACAGGAAATCTTTTTCTTAATTTCAATGATTTGTATCAAAGTTGATTTGTGGGAACATTTTCAGGATGGAAAAGGTTTAACGTGTGGAATGAGAAGCAGCATTTAGATCCACAGCTGAATTTCTCTCTGCAGGTCCTGATGAACGCTCTCCTGAGCGGAGGAGGAGGAGGAGAGGGAGAAGTGGTGACGGACAGAGGAGGAGAGGGGTGGAGCTTCTGTGACGCCAGCCAGTTCAAAGACAGGATTCGCCACGGTTAGGAACCGCACGTTTACCAGCCTGATGGTTTTTCATCAGCTGCTCCTGTGTTTCTACAGTTTTCTGTCAGGGAAGCAACAAAAATCTAAACTTGTCTCTTAACACATTGAAATCTCACTGGAGTTCATGCGACAGAAATACAGCTTCACCCTCGCCGTCCTTTCTGACGATAGAGATCGCCTTATTGATCCGTTGAAGGCCCAGTGGTTCCACCAGTTTGTCCTGTGGCGTTTTAATGTTTCCGCCTGTTTCACTGACTCACTAAAGTTGTTGGACTTTTATTTTAGACGCATCTCAAAACTGCCTTTTGGTGTCCGAGGTCATGGTGAAAGCAACACTGCAACATCCCATGAGTTCTGCAGTGTTAAGAAATGACAGTAAACCTTTTTATTGTCAGAACAATCCATAAAGTTGAGAAGATGCAGCAATCTTTTTACAGTTGTATTGATTGCTTTTCTTCGATTGCTCTGTTTTACTAAACCGGGCAAAGATAATTCAATCCCATCAGAAACGAGGTAGAAATGTTGCAGCTAAGCTGCCACTGTGGTCCCAGTTCTAATGGGACTTTAACTTAATCCCGAGGGATTGTTGCGGTTTTTAGAAAGGGTCTCCTTTGATCTCTCACCACGTAAACTTTGCCTCATGTAGTGCAGCATGTTTCTGCTCCTCTGCAGCATAAACACATGAGAGTCCAGAGTTATTTACTTTTATCTGCTTTGCAGGTTTACTTTTCTTACATTTCATCATTATCTTCGTCCTCTCTCCACTCACTCAAACACTCAGACTCATGTGATAATTTGTATTTATCACATGAGAATATAACCCTGAGACTCTAAAGTCGAATAATTACACGAGACGGTTTTAGAATCTGCTGCTTTTGTAATGATTCGCCTCCAACCAGTTGATGGGTTATGAAACCAGTTAACAGATCTGGAGGCAGTTTTTCTTCCTCTTCCTCCTTCAGCCTCCTCACAAATGTTTGTGCTGAGAGAACAAAAGCTTATTTAAGTGGTGAGTTTTTTTTAACACCTGAATCTGATAACGAACATGAGACGAAGACCACACTTTCCAGTCCGAGGTTTTCTGATGCCAAGGAAGTATTTTCAAAGGGGCAGTCCCCCCTAAAATGTGTGTTTGATCTGTAAGCAGCATAATATTACTTGGGTGTATTCAAAAAAATACAAATGCTGATCTTAAATTTTGTAATCTTTTAAAAATCAGGATTTTGTGTTTCAATAACGACTCAAAACGGCTCCTATAGGGTAAAACCAGGTTTTGGTTCATGACGTAGACCTAAATGTGGTGCTACTCGACAGTGTGAGAAAATTATAAAAAACAAAAACACAGCCCCTTCATCTGGATGCAAAAAAAAAAAAGCAGAACTGCTGCCACTTTGAGAATTATGGAAACACTTTCAGTATGATTTATAAAACCTGCTTCCATGATTTATAAATCATCTTTAGGGCTGGGCGATATGAACCAAATTTCATATCTCAAGCTTTTTTTTTTTCTTAATCACGATATACATCGCAGTATAATTTTCTTTTGGTCAAGTAACTGAGCAGAGGGTTCAAATTTACTGCCTTGAGTGCTAAATGCACTTTTTTTATTAAGGATCAGAAGCTTCTATATGCATTAAAATGTTTGACTGAAATTAAAGTACATGTCTGTTTGAATGATAAAGAAAATAACTTTCAATGACCAGAACAAGGAAAACGTTGTGCAAAATTCTAAAAAGAGATATTTTTAACTTTATAGCAAGTTAGCTTGTTAAACTATATTCCCTTATTCTATATCTCTTGTGACAAAGTCTCAATATATTGGAATATATTGGGGGGTGTAATTACACTTTAAACCTGCGGTTTGAGTCGGTCCTGATGTGAGCAGGAGCCTTGCTGACCCGTCTGTGTGTCCAGGCTCGCAGGGTTTACCCAGAGACAGCGTTTTGTCCCGGATCTTCCAGACTCAGATGCTGGACACGCTGGACATAGAAGGACTTTTCCCTCTGTACCGCCGAGTGGAGCAGCACCTGCAGGACTTCCCCAAAGAGAGGTAGAGCTTGCCGAGGCTGAACTCTGACAGCTGCTGTGCAGGTGAACCTGGTCTCTGACGTCACTTCCTGTCGTTATCAGGGCTCGTCTCCAGGTGGACGGGCCGTATGACGATGCCTTCCTGGAGAAGGTGCAGAAATGTTCGATGGAAGACGACGGCTCGGTGGAGCACGCTGCTGCTAAGGTCTGATGGTTTCCACTTCCTCTGCTCACACAGACACCGTCACTCCAGACAACTCACTGCTCTGCCTTTTTACCGCAGGTCCATCAGTATCGGGTTGCCATGACAGCCAAGGACTGCTCCGTCATGGTTACGCTTGTGCCTGGTGATGCAGAGGAGGATGATGGTGAAGGGTAAGGATTCAGCCACAGATGGCTTTTGACCCTCCCTTTTATTTTAAAAGCCAAGTGGAAATAAATACAGACTCAACATTTATCTGTAATGGGAATCTGTAACGAAATGTGAAATGTGAAAACGATACAGGCAGTGGGACAAGATATGTGTATTTTTTTCTGATAATAAACGCATTTTTAAAGCTTTATTAGAGTAGAATTTAGGAAGGAGGCTGATACAGTGTGAACATCGCTTTATTTCTGTTACAATGTGATGGTTTGACTTTAACCCTTTCATGCATAGTGCCCACTACAGTCACTATAAGACACAAATTTTCCATCCCCACCCATGAATATACTGGAAAACAGCTAAGATTTGTCCCACTTCAGAGGACATCAGTGAGTCAGGCAATACACTGTACATTCATATAAGGTAATAAGCAAACTTTTTTTTGGGATTAACAGGAAAACAAATACATTATAGCCACATTCTTTACAGAATAATGAAATATTATATTTAATTAATGATTTTGCATAAAATAAAAAGTGAAATATGATTAGGAAATAAAAAGGCACAACTGTATATGTCTATATAAGTAAATTACTGCATGCATTAACACATGAAACTGTTTCTTCATAATTCATGCATGAAAGGGTTAAGTTCAACCAGAGACTTCCTTTATTTCCAGTTCTGGGCGGCTACTTTCTCAGTGCCAGTTGGAGAGATAGTTTTTGTTTTGTTTTTCATTTCTGGACAAAGAAGACGATTTCTTTCCAAATCCTTCAATTTCATTACCAATAATGGAAATCATTAATGGGAATTAATGATTTCATCAGAGATGATGAATATTCCTCCATGCAAGGGATGTTTAAACTCTGTGATCTTATCAGCTAAAGAAAGCAGCGACGTGTGACTGCAGGTTGTAGATAACGGAAATGAAGGTTACCAGTCCTGAAACAAGTTCAGCAGTGAACTCTGCTGCTCTCCGTCACTCTGTGAGGCAGCTTCTCCCGCGCTTCCAGCAGTTCAGTGTTTCGGACACATCTTTATCATCTCAGGGTTAATTTCTGCTCAGATTTATAAACAGCCGTCTGGTTGCTTCATGAGATGGATGATCGAGTCTTTTACATTCAAAGCTGAGTCGTGTTATAATTGAGCTTTGTGATGATGTAATGGCTCCAGCAGATGGCGGCATCAGCTGATCTAATCCTCCTCCTCTCCTCCAGTCTCTCCTCGCAGAGGCAGCTCAGAGACCTCAGGCCTCCGGCTTTTTCCTACTCCGTCTCCATCTTGGATTTGGACCCGAAGCCGTTTGAGAGCATCCCCCGCCAGCTGCGTCTGGACCAGAAGATCGTGTCCTGCTACCTGAGAACTGGTGGTGCCTTGCCTAAAGGCGCGTTGCCGCTGCTCCCGAGCATCATCACGTCTGCAGAGAGGGAGGAGTGCACGTTGCTTTTCCACCCCATGTGAACGAAACCAGCTCCACAACGATGCCTCAAGCTGGAAGCGCCATGACGACCGGGAGCACAAACATTTCACGGCTGCTGCTCAGCAAACGTAACACTCCAACAAAGTTGCCGCTCAGTCTCCTCAAACTTGTGCGACTTTTAGTCATTTCTGTTACTGATTCACTCGCCTACGTTGTCACTCTAACGCAGCTTCCCGACGTCCCGCATCGTTCTTATTGATTTGTATTTATTGGAAAGGTGTTTTCTTTGGAGACGCAGATTTTCTTCTTGATCGGATCGAAGAAGTTGTCGAGGTGGTTGTTCCCACAATGCTTTGCTCTCGTTGAAAGTAGGAGGTTTTGATTCTTTCATCCACATCTTCAATGCAGAGGCTCCGTAAGCAGCCAATCAGATGATAAAACCTCAGATCGAAGGTGCCGTTAAAGGATCAGTTCACCCCCAAAAAAAAATTTTCTTATTATAAAACTTCCTGATTCTTTTGCAGTAATTTTGTTCATATAATAACTTTTTGTCGTGGTGGTCGGAGGCGGGTTCACTCATGTGAGAGACTGCGATGCATTTCTGCAGCATCGTCTGTTCCGGGTCAGGAAAACAATTCCAGTTCATCCAGAAAAACAAAAAAGTTCACGCTGGACAAGTTTAGTTCAAGCTAACCGATGTGATGCTGAATGCAGCAACGTTCCAGCAAACCACGGCCTGATTCTTCATGTTGAAGAAGCTGCATTTGATTTCCTCTACAACAAACTTTTATAACCAAGCTGACATTGACTCAGTATGTTTTGAACATTTGGGTGAACTGACCCCTTAACGGCTCCTTTCCATGACTCTTCAACCATCGGCGGAGCAGAGGGATGAGAAACAGACCGTTGTTGTTCTTAAGATGGATGGAGACGCTGCAGTTAGAAGGTGTCCAGCGTTGCTTCTGACCTGTCTGGCGCTGGTTGCTGGTTTAGCTTCAGTCCTTTGAACATCGTCTTCATCGCTCGGAGCTGAAGAAGCCAATCAGAAACATGCTGCATGTTGTGGAGCGACCTCGTCCAGCTGAAGCCTGACAAGGCCGGTCTGGTTATCGGAGGAGAAGCGTGGAGTCTGTGCTGGTTTGTGTGCCATAAGTGGGTTGTTGTTGTAGTTTGTGTCTGTGCCTACATGTTGTGGTGGGACATGTTTGTTTAACTAACTCGCTTTGTTACAGGCTGCGTTCACACCGGCCTTGCTTCAGGCTGACTCCCGTCGGCTCTGAGCTCCTATGAACGCAGCTGTGAACTCGGAATACCTCTAACTCCTGACAACCACACGATGTTTGGAAAGCGCTGCGTTCAGGAGCGCTCGGACATTTTTACAGGGCGGCGGCCCCGCCCGGAGGAAACGTTTTTCCTGACGTTGGAAACACCCAGTTCCTCTCCTCTCTGACGGAGGCTTCCGATTAACTGGTAACACTTGACCTCGGTTCCTGCTCCGTGTCCACTTTCCCACCTGCATGACCGCCGCGGCCAATCAGAACACACTACACAGACCGAAAGAGAGCCCAAAATGTCCAACGTGCCAGGGCGTCATGGAGACGGTAGAGTGGACGGCAGCGAACCGAACCGACCACTAATTGTTGTAACGAGCGTGACGGGCAGCAGGGCGGCGCCGCTGAGGTCTGGACGTGTTGCTGATCTGTAAATGTACGAACAGACAAAAACCAATCAGGGACTTTCAGATTTTTTTTTATTTTCTTGAGTTTGATGATCAGAAAATAGTGAAAACATTAAAAATGCAAAGTGTGAGGATTAAATTAGTTACACGACAGTTTTTTATGTTAGTTTATTTCACTGACAGGTTATTAGATGAGCTGCATAGATTCTGTCTGCAGATTCAAATGTAGAGTTAAAAAAAGTCTTAAAAAAATTTGAATATTTGCCATCAATTTTATAGATTTTTAAAAATATTTTATCATAATTTTTCCTCTTCAGAGGAAAAACTAACTTTTAATTTTGATTTCATTAGTAGACTTTACATTTCTCCAATAATGTAACGGATGAAGCTTCAGAGAGAAAAGATGCTGGGGGAGACGAGTCTGACGGCGACCGCTCAGATTGTTGTATCAGTATTTATTTTTGAGTTCAGTCTTTTTTTTTACTTTAAAGAGGAAAAGTTACAAAACCTGCTTGACTTTTGTTGGAGCCTTTTTTCTGTAATCAGTATTACACGGAAAGTTCTGGTAAAGCTGCGCATCCAGCCCTGAGCTCTGATTGGTCGATGGCGTCGGACCCTGCCCTGCTGCCTGCGTGTATCTGTGGAGGAACATCACAGCACTGTGATCCCTGCAAACTTCTAATAACTGCGTGTCTGTAAATAGCTGAGAAAAAAACTATTTGAAAATACAAAGGCGACACTGCTGTCTGGCGTTTTTTGTATTTAAATTATTTATTTTTGTAGATTTGGACCGACGAGCTCTGCTGTTACTGCTGTCACAGTCGTGCTCTTTATATCAAAATAAAGATTTCTAAGAGACTAAATTTGCCGTTTACTGTGTTTTATGTGCCGGTTTATCCTGAAATGAAAGAAACGTCTTCCCTGGCTGCCAATCAAACGGATGTCGCCATGGTAACGTGTTATGGTCAGATAGGTGCATTAAGTGTCCGATGAGAGGCTGACAGCTCTGATGACGGACTCGATGGCTGCCTCAGGTCCCAGAATCCTCAGCAGGCTGTGAAAAGCCTCATTAGCGCCGCCCACAGGCTGAGAGGGGAACAGCTGCAGAGCTGCAGAAACAAAGAGCAAGAAAACTACAATTTATCTGCAGGAAGGATGAGAGATTTAAGTTATCAGTAAAGGGAACAGCTGGTCATTTACTCAATAAATTCAAACCATTGATATAAGGGTCACATACAGACATTTTCAGCTGTAAATTGTAGGATGAACCCAAATTACATAAACAATTGTTTTTAAGCTCAAACTTAATTCTGTTTTTGTAGTTTCTTCATTTAAAAAAATATTCAATAACTATTGAAACGTCTGAGGCAATATATTTTTGCCTCAAATTCCACTTTGTTAAATTTTCTTTTTTAGAAAGGTTTTATGGACAAACATTGTGATAATACATTTGTACTTGTTCACACAAACAAAGAAAAATTGGGAGTTTCATGATTTATTATGCTGTTATCTTAGAGGTCTGGCTCTTAATTTAAATGCGTTTGACACCCCTGATATAAAACTAATTTGCTCTGCTACTGATTTTTGGGTTACAGGTTTAGGACTCCTAGTGGCCAAAAGTTACACAGCATCTCTTTAAACCCAGTCTGGCCAGGTCTGCTTTCCATCCCACTCCATGATGGCACACTTCCATTCGGTGTGTCTAACTAAATTCTAAACCTCACCTGACAGTAGGGCTGCACGATAATGGTCAAAATAATAATCACGATTATTTTGATCAATATTGTGATCATGATTATTAATCACGATCATTCACTGTGTCTAGAAAAAAAAATTATTGCATCAAATATAAACAATGTGGCAACAAATCTTAGAATGAAAATGAAATTTATAAGAATAGATGATAAATAATGCAAAAGATTAACCCAATACTTCAGCATTCAGAAGTACTAACTGAACATATGATGCAGAGAATCTCCAAGTGTAAGTTAATGGAAATCATTACAGCTTATACCAAAAAGTCACGGGTACAGTTTTAAAATTGAACTTTTATTTACATTCAACTTCTCAATTTTATTTTGTATACATTATATATCATTTGATTATTAATCCATTTTCTCTAATCAGTTTATTGATTAAGTAAGAGTCCAACATGTCACTTTTGAACAGTTTTT
>JAVQJG010035746.1:0-15790 GCA_036024015.1 Craterocephalus amniculus
TTATTGTTATTGTTTTTTCTTGTTATTATTACTGCTGTTCTTATATCACTAACAAGGATGATGGTGTTGATGGTAGTGGTGATGATTGTGATGATGTCTATGAGGAGGAAGGGGAGGAATGTAGATTATAGATTATAAAAAAAGGGGTGGGACTAAATAAGCATGGTCTTCTTCCCACTCCTTTTTGAACCGAGGCGGAATCGTAAAATTGGTGTTTTGATTTGTTGTTGATTTTTTTGTTTGTCTGTTTTTTCCTGAATATATGTGTGTTACTGTTCAAAATAAACTAATTAACTAACTAACTATCTAACTAATTATCTAACTAACTAATATTTATGCATCCATTTGTAACTATCATACATAAATACTTTGCCATAAAAAAACACTTCATCCTCCTAACTATGGAGTTTCTGAGATTTTAAGTCTCATGTTAAATATATTTATTGTTCGGTGACCAGAAACAAAGTTACACTACTGCTGTTGCTGTTTGAAATATCAAAGTTTGAGCAGTTTTCTGGGAGAAAATGTTAATTTGGCGATCAGCTGCTGCTTCACATACATAAAAAAACCCTTTATCCTCCTTAGTTATGAAAATTCTGACCGTTTTCCAGCCTTACATTTAGAGCATGGCTGCAGGATGACCCATTTGATGTACCTGTATTTCTAAGAAACGTCTGCAGGGTTTGTGTGATTTCTTTTGGACACTCTGCATCTCCCGGACACTTTTTGGGACGCTTTAGTGTAGCTGCCCGTGCGTTGTCTTCTTGCTGTCACTTTTATGCCTAGACAGCGTTAATGAAAAGTTTTACCCTTTTTACATCTTTTATTTCCCTCCTATAAATAGTCATCCATTTTATTGTTTTGTGGGTTTTTTTGGGTCTATTTTCAAACTTTTTGTTGTGTTTTTGTGTCTCCTCATAGCCACTTTGTGTCCATGTAGTGGTTTTTCGCACATCTTTGTCCAACACATCACTTTGTAGTCACCTTGAGGCTCTTTCCTGCTGTTTGTCTTTACTCCAGCCTCTTTGCTGATATTTTGTGTGTCTTTGAAGTTGCTTTGTGTGTCTTTTGGTTGAAACTTGGAATCTCTTTTGCCCCACTGCGTCTTTTAAGTCAATTTTGTGTCTCTCTGATGGGAGTTTGGCCTTTTTTTGCATCACAAACTTCTCGGTTGTGATGTTTTGTGTCTTGCTGCCGACGTTTAGCTTCTCTTTGTAGCGGTCATACTTGTTTTCATGTTCCTCTTGTTGTTGTTTTGGGTTACTTTTGCTGATCATCTGCAGGAGGCCCGCTCTGTAATCCATCCCTTGATGTGAACCACAAAGAAGTCCTCTGCAGTCTTGGTTCAAGTGGGGGGAAAAAACAGTCTCAGAGTGAATTTTGACTCGGCCTTGTCTCTGCTTCGTAGCAATGATGAAATGACTTGAAAGATGAGCGACCAACAAAGACAGACAGAGAACCAGAGAGAGAAGACAGAAGGAGAACAAGACAACGATAGGAGACAGAGACACTGAGACAATAAGGAGGTTGTTATTCCTGCATCATTACTTCAACACCCATTTTCCTTCTACTGTCTCATCTTCTCTTTATTATTCGCTCTCCCTCTCATCTTTTCTCTCTATTATTCATCCTCCTTCTTCATGTCTCTATCATTAGTTTTTATCTTTCAGTCTCTCTCGCTTTCTGTTGTTCAGACACTCAGACAAATGAGCCATGAAATATTCGCCATCAAGACACAAAGAGTTTCAGTGTGCGAGATTTGTGTGTGTGTGTGTGTGTGTGTGGTGGGGGGGGCAGGCTGTGCACACGCACATGTGCATTTTGCCTGTGGCTTCGAGTCTGGCAGGTCTACTGGCCGCTCTGGAAGGTACTTCATATCGTTCGCTCCAAAAAAATGGTTTGGCTCGCTGGAAATCAAATTGGCTGCTAAGAAAAAATGTGAATTCACTGGCTGCTGCACAGCTGATCGGCCAAGGAGAGAGGATGCTGCACGGGGATCTCTGCCAAAAGGATCGCGAGCAAAATTCATCAAACTCAAGCACAATCCTGGAAACATGCACATGCGTGTTATTCATAAAGAAGAGCTTCACTCGAAGTCTCCTAGAGTCTGCACACAGATTAAAACACACTCCTCACATTAGAGTTTCAGAGTCATCAAATATCAGCATTCCTGTGTGGAAACCTGAAAGAAAAAAGCATCACTTTATCTTATGGGTCCAAAGGTTTTCTCATAATTTCCAGAGTTCCCGGCAAAGAACATCATCGGGTTTTGATTGTGGCAGCAAATGCTCACTGAAGCATGAAGCTTTTGCTCATTTACTTTTGGAAACTTTTTCCTCATAAAAGATGTTGAACAGTGAGCTGCCGTGTAGAATCATTTCTCTGTGTGGCATGTCCAGCTAATACAACGAGCACTAACTAAAGCCTCTGTGACTTCTGCTGCTAATTGAGGAACCGCTGCCATGTAAAGCTCAGGGTCCTGCAGCAAAGTCCTCACGTCTGTCTGTGCATCAAATGGAAATCTCTGCAAGATCATTTGTAAGGGATACTTAAGTTAGAAGACAAAGCCAGCCAAGGATTAAATGAAAACAGAGGATTATGATATCTACAGCGCTGCATCGGTGGCTTCCGCTGGAATTAACAGCATCAGTTCAAGTCCAACATGATAAAGGATGAGAAAATGAGCTGCACGCCAGTGTTTTGTTGCACACAGACATACTGTATGAGAGAAAATCATTGGTGAGAAGACATTTTATGGGTTCAGGTCAGAGTTCGCCAAGTTGCTCAGCCAAGTCACTGAGAGAATTTATTATACACCATCACCTCAAAAACAAAGAGATCCCAGGTTAAAACAACTCCAAACTAAACATAAACATATAAAAAAAGTGAACATACATTGCATGAAAGGAAAACCCTGAAGCATCTCATAATCTCCTTTCACTTTACTGTAGAAAAACCTGTTTTAGTTCAGATGTTCTTATTCCGTTTACTTGAAGTTTTATGTGATATAATAATAAGCAATCTGTGGTGCAACAAGTCACAAAGCCCCAACATACGGTGACACAAGCAGCTCCTGCCCATCAGAAAGCATCTCAGCAGACCTCTGGGATTTCTTTCTTCTTCCTGGAGGATTTTTCATTAAAAGTGATGAGCTAAATTTTATTTGTATAGAAAGCTGCATTATTAAGGACACAGCTTTGGTCCAGAAATCCACATGTATGTAGAGGTTCTCATTTGCTCATGTTTTTATAGCTTTTGTTACGGGGAATTTATTCCAGGCAGCAGTGATGATCGGGTTGAAAATCCATCCTAAAGAAGTTAACCCTGCAAACTAAAACGGTTTTTTATGGATAAAAGACTTGTTGTGGACCAACAATTTTGCTGGATTTGGCTGTTTTTTGTTGTAGTATCATCTGCTACACACTAAGGCTTCAGATGCATACTGTTTGCTTTTGTAATTGTGACTGAAAATAAGTGATAAGTGAATTTATCTTTACGACTGTATCCTGGAATGGTACTGGATAAATTCAATCCACTCTGTAGAATCTCAGCTTTCCCATGGTAAATGACATGCATGTATTCAGAAGGGGAACATTAAAATACATTTTTATGTGTGAAAGGATGTTGTGTCCTGCATGCGGGTCATCTGATACCGGCTGGTTAACAAACAAGCAGACTTCTGATATCTCAAATACCTATATGGATGTAAAACCATTTCCATAACAAAGTGTATCCCAGCTGCTATAAACTCAGGTTTGTGATCACTTCAGTTGAACCGGAACTGTTTTTGGTTGAAGACATTAACCCAGCTCTAATGACATCAATTAAAAGCATAAATCAGATTAAAGATGCAGCCATTTATGTCAAACTAAACTAGTTAGAAAGTCATTGGACCTCCAGATTATTTACAGTTGCTTTACAGAATCTGTGATTCAATTAGCCGAGTTATAATTTAGGAAATAGTGCAACTTAATGACCAAGCTAATGCTCGTTGCTGCCCATGAACGGATCCTACAGATTATGTCAGAGTGTTGGCGATGTTGCAGAAATGACCATGTTCCTGATCTAAACAAGGTAATGTCCCATTAAGATAATTAGATTAACTTATAATTAACCAGAAACCACAGGAGCAAAACACTGGAGTCAACAAGAGAACAAACCCAACAAACCCAAACATCAGCGAGAAACTGTTTCCCAGCTAACTTCAGCTTGGACCTCGGGAAAGTTGAACCAACTTCAAGTGAGAACTATTATTCCAGCCTTAAACACGAGGGGCTTTTTATCTGTTTAAAAGATCCAAAGGAAGGTTGTGTCCACCCCTCATCTGACAGCATTCAGTGGCTCCTTCCACAAACACAAAGCAAAGTTTGGATTCAGCTTTTCCAGAAGATCATGCTTAGAAGAACACTGGGATTAAAAAGGGATAGCCTCATAATCTAAGCATTTATAGTTTTTATGGAGACCTCAAAGTCATTACTGGTGAGCATTAGTGACCTGAACCAGAATTTAAGAGATCTAATTCAAAAATAACTTCTGACTTACTTAAACAAACTCTGGTTCACTTAATAGCCGTATCAGTCCAATAAGTAAAACTGGGCCGACCTTAACAACAGATATTTATTTAATTTGTGTTTCAGAAGGAGGGGCGGTTTCTCCATACAGTTTTTGTTTGGGCATGTGGCAGTAGCAGTGATGCAGCGATGTGGGGTGTCGAACTGAAACAGAGAAGCAACGTCAGTGGTGTGCTTGTTTTCATGGTGTGAAAAGAAATACTCAAAAAGCTGCATGCAATATTTGCAATGTCAAAATAATGCCAAGAGGAAGCTGCGTCATTTCATTCAACACCACCGTCCAGAGGCTCACAAACAATGACGGGAAGCTAATGCTGCTTTCTGAGTAAATACAGAATTTAAATGAACTTAGACATATATATCGGTAAGTATCGGTTATCACTTAGCAAAAATATATCAGATATCAAAAGCACACAAAGCAAACAAAGTTCATATCACAAAATATTAGATATCATATAGCACAAAATGTTCATCGGTGCATCATTCCCAACACTTTGACTTTTTTTCGCAGAAAATTATTTTGTTTTGCCGCAGCAAACGACAAAATTACAAAATAACATCTTTTACCACTTTAAAGTTCAACCTACGATAGATTACTGATCATTGGTCATTAATCATCCCACATCACACTTGCATGTTCTTTATTCACTCATTCATGCACACACACACACACACACACACACACACACGCATACATACACACACACACACACACACACACACACACACACACACGCATACATACACACACACACACACACGCACACACACACACACACACACACAAATACAGGCATTTCTTCACTCTTCTTTCCTGTTAATAAAACCGTCACATTTTCCTCTTAATCCTGCTATTTTCATGGTAATTGATCTACGTGTTTACTTTTAAGAGGATCTGTGTTTGGCATGTTCAGATTGTTTTTCCTTTTCCTCTCTACTGGGGCTCCTTGGCCATGTTAGTAAAAGAGAATTAGTTCTCAAACATTTTGCCTGGAGAAATAAAGGTCAAAATATTAATAATAAAATAATAAAGCCTTTATTACATTAATGATGGGACAACGGTAGGATGTGAGACTGATGCCACTTTGTGAAAGAAATGGGGGACGGGGGGGTTGAGACACAAGTTGATTCACTGATGATGTGCCTCAGCTAGTAAAGGAGGTTTGCTAAATTACAACAATGAAAACACTTTTCTCGCCCAATCAAGCTGAAATTCCAAGTGAAACGGGGCAGAAAGTGATTTGGGAGGCAAAGTTGCCATCAGTGAGGTTTGTGGTGGAGGGAGGTGGGGGAGGACTAAGTAATGTTTGGAGAGCAGAACATAATTTCCCACTGTCTGTGTAGGTGCTGATCTTGTTATTGTAAAAAGCAGTTTTGGCAGAACTGAAGCTGGTTGTAAAAGAGGATAAAAGTGATGGATGGCCTACAGATCACAGCTCAACTCTGAATTTATAATCTACATTATATAAGTTTTTCGTTGGGAGTGCTGGAGAGAAAAGTAGACAGGACCATAAGTTTGCATTTGCTTGCGGCCCTCAGCTGTTCTAGACGTTACTCATCTGCGTCCTCTTCATGTAAAAGTCAGACAGGCGGCCTGAAGCGCTGCCATGTGTTCGGTCTCACACATCTTTGCTCTGAGACCCACATCTTCCAAGGATGCTTGTGAAGAAGTTGCACATTTAGCGCACTACAAAGTCACGAACCTCCCCTCCGTGCATCGATCTGCTCTCGACTCTAAACCTGCATTCTTTGCTGAATTACCATGTCCCCTTCTTGCCCTGCTGATGTTGGACTTCAGCTGATTTAGGTACAAATTCTGCTGCGTAGAAAGACTTCATTACAGAACTTGTCATGAAAAGTAGAAGAAGCATTTCCAGCCACCAGCTGTGCCAGTTTATACAGTGTCTTACTCGGCCGTCATGTGATAATGCTAATTATGTACGTGCCATATGTGCTGCCTCCATAAGCAGTTAATAACCTCCTCAGCATACTTAATAATTTGCGCCCCCCCACCAGTCTTCACAGGTTCTAAACATACAAGTGTGATTTACAGCAGAAATTAATTAGCTGTCTTCACACTACACAACATTTTTAATATTTTGACAATTCACAGCAATAAAACACCAAAATTCTGACTTCAGAGGAGTGAGTGTGTCCTCAGGATGGGGGCAATCAGAGGCAAGTCTATTTGTTTTTCATTTAAAAGACAATTCAAGGTGCTTTACATTAACCACAGAAGCATTACAGCAAAAATAAAAACAGGAAAAACATAGTCAAGATAGAATAAAATGCAGGAATGAAACACAGCAAATAGAAAAATTTTAAACCTGATGTTCTGATATTTCTGGGACTCTGTTCCACATGTGAGGAGCATAAAAACTGAACGCTGCCTCACCTTGTTTAATTTTGTCTCTGGGAACTGAAAGTAGACCTGACCCTGATGACCTGAGGGATCTGGTTGGTTCATAACGAACCAGAAGTTCCCGAATGTATTTTGGCCCTAAATCATTCAGTGCTTTGTAAACTCAAAGCAGGATTTTAAACTCGACTCCGACAAACAGGAAGCCAGTGTAAAGATCTGAGGACTGGTGTTATATGATCCACTTTCCTGATCTTAGTGAGGACTGGAGCAGCAGCATTTTGGACTAACTGCAGCTGTCTGATGGACTTTTTAGGAAGTCCTGTAAAGACAGTGTAACAGTAGTCCAGTCTACTAAAGAGGACAAGTTTTCATCGGTGCTTTAATCCTCGATATGTTCTTTAATTTATAAAGGCTGACTTCACAACTGTCTTAATATGACTACTGAAGTTCAGGTCTGAGTCCATGACTACACCCAGGTTTCTGGCTCTGTTGGTGGTTTCTAACTTAGCCGTCTGAAGCTGAATGCAGACTTTTAATCTTCCTGTTTTGGCTCCAAAAACTCTCATTCCAGTTTTGTCTCAATTAGCTGAATAAAGTTGTGACACATCCAGTCTCTAATCTGATCAATGCATCTGATCATTGATTGGATCAGACTATGATCTGCTGGTGGGATACTTATGTAAATCTGTGTGTCATCAGCATAGCTATGGTAACATATTTTGTTGGTTTTCATAATGTGAGTGAGTTGGAGTATATAGATGTTGAACAGAAGGGGCCCCAGGATGAAGTCTTGGGGAATTCCACAGTTTCCTTAGTTAACTCAGATTTATTTACACAAAGTAGTCCCTTTTAGATAGGACTCAAACCAGTTCAATGCAGTGCCAGAAAGTCAAAATCTGTTTTTCAGCCGGTCTAGTAGGATGTTCTGGTCGACCGTGTCAGATGAAGCACTGAGATCCAGTAGAACCAGGACTGAAATGTGCTTAAGCAGATGTCATGAAAAAACTTAACTGGAACAGTCTCAGAGAAGCAGCTGTAGCAGTAAGGAGAAACTCTTTAACAGGATATGTGCAGGAACACACAGCAAAAGCACAGCAACTAATGTATTCTTACACTCCTGGCCATGCACAAACATCCACTCATGCTCATGGTTTTGTTGATCTGCAAGTCAAAAGACATCTAAGCATTTGAGGGAAAAAAGGAAAAATGTTGTGGATTAATGTAACCTTCACATCAAAAACCCAGTTTGACCCAGTTTTCTCCTCCAGTGAATCACCATACTAATCTTCAGAGTTGCTGTCAGCTAACAGAAATAGTTAATATATTTATTTACTGCTAATAAAAAGGTCTTGGAGTCATATCCACACAAATTTCATAAGTTTGCCCTTAAGTAAATGCTTGTCCACTGGTGTGAGATGCTGCAACATAATGTAGCATCATAAAAAAGACCAGTGGAAATTTTGCTGAAACCAGGATGCTTCCCAGCTGTTATACAGTCACCTGAGGAGAAAGTACACCTACTTTTCATCGTACTGATTAGGACAAAACAAAAAGGACAGATCTTGAAAACTGAGATGAACAACATGTAACATATTACACTGTTGCATTAATGCAGAAGCAGCATGTGTGGAAATAAGTCCAGTCTTCGGCTCAGGATATACCAGCTTTCTAACATGTTTGCGTATACCAGCGTATACGTATTATTCACATACTTGCCTGTGTACTACAATCGTTACCAGAGGGCAGGAGTCTGCAACGTTTACTGATAAGATATACACTTTTACCACCATTTCATATATAAATTAGAGCGACCAAACATCTGACTTTACGAAATAACTTGCTATAAAGAAAATTCTGCATGTTATTTGCCATGTCAAAAGGAAAATACTAAACCTGTGCACCCATCTGCTCGACTCATCAAGGATTCATGAATGGTTGAGTCTGCAGGAGCTGACTCAGTTTGCTGAATCCAGATGTTTGTTCTCCTTTTAAAGGGTCCTTTCTTTACAGTCTCTGCAGAGAAACATGTCCCTAATTTTACTCAAGTTCAAGAAGATGCTTGAATTTTAGAATGAATAATTCTGTCATGTTTTCTTCAATTGTAAGCAGCCGTAGTATTTCCTGAGTTTGGCGACTTGATCTACTTTCAGTTTCTTAAAGAAAGTTTCTGATCCTCTTCATCTTACATCTGTACATTACAGCTAATGCTGAATTTGTTCTGCAGATCTCTTTCAAAGTTACATTTTTTATTCTTTGATAATTTCTTGGCAGAAACAAGCATATGGGTAAGTCAGCATCACAGGCAGTTCATGCAAATGAATCACAGAATCAGACTATTTTCCTCTGGAGCCAGGGAGGAAGGGCTGGAGAACCACAGGCTGCAGACCCCTGCGCCACGGAGAAAGGATAGAGATGCTAAGTTTGCAGACAAGATGCTAAACATGGTACGATAAAGAAAGTTAGTGTTTGTTCAATTTTCAGATAAAAAACAAGAGCAGCAGTAGTGTAGATGGTATATAATTTCATACCAGGTATAAAACTTGCAAAATCCCTCCAGACACTGGCCCAAGCCGTCACAGGTGTAGGATGTTCAGAAGTGATGCTCCAAACAAACACAAAATACATGAGGTATTCATAAAAATCCAACATACGAACATCTAAAAGCGGGTATATTTTATTTTTACAGCTTTGACAGAGTAAAGAACACAGAAGCACAACTTTCTGTTTGTAAAACCTGTCTCATCTGCATTAGAGTCAGAGTGGCTAAAAAAGCAATAATTCAAGGTGTTAACGTGATCCAGTCAAAGTCTAGATGATTAAAATGATGTAGTCAGACCGTAAAAGAGCTGTGCAGAAACTAATGCTGCAAACCTCAATGAACTGAAGCAGCATTGTAAAGGGGAGTGGGAAAAATTTCCTCCACAATCATGTGAAACACTGATAACATCACACAGAACCGCAGAGCTACTACAAACGATTCTACAAGGTGGTGAATTTCTCTTTTGTACTTTGAGGTTTTATTCAACCAATTTGAAATCCTGGTGAAGATGAGATAAATTTCCAATATATACATAAACCTTAGGAATATAAATGTTTGTTTCCTGTTTCCACTTGGCTTTACAGCTGCAGCCTGAGCTTCAGCCTTTCTTTGTTCCCTTGGGAGTTGAAACTATGGCTTCACCAGCATGACTCCGACAACACGTCTTAAAATGGGAAGTTATCCCAAAGGTCCCCAGTATGCCTGTACAGAACAGGAAGTTGTTTTGGCCAAACGCAATGCAACAACTCCAGCAGCTGAGTGAGCAGGAGCGTGCTCTCCAGAGGCTGAGCCTTGACAAGCAGCCAAACGGGATCACATCAGTAGTTGGAGGAGGTGAAATATCTTTTCTATTGTCATAAACACATCATTATAATCCTTATAGATCACTAAATAATACAGAAAAAACAGGGTACAAATACAAGATAAAGTTGCTCTTTTGATCATGATTACTTTGATGTAGCTGTTCAAAGCGGTGCCTGATTTATAATATCCACCATGTCAAAGGAAAAAGTGATTAAACTTCGGAATTATTACCAGAGCCTGAACCTATGTCAGACTATTATTAGAGGAAAAATGAAGCATCTGAAATGGATCATCCTCTTGCAATAATGCAAGAGATGCTTTCTGTGTCTGGTCATGAGGAGATGCTGCAACATCAATGTGTCATAGTCAGTTTATAATTGATGAATTGCATGTTTTCTTTCTCATAATTTTGGTCCCTCGGTATATTAAAATCACAGAATCAGCCTTCTTAGAAGTGCATCATTCTGAAATAAATCGACTTCAGTGACAGTGTGCATGTTCTTCTCTGCACACCCTGTCATTGTAATCCAATGGCTTCCCTGCAACCAAACAAAAGAATTGATATACTCGAGGGCCGTCCACTTCTGTTTGCAGATAAATCTGCAGAGAGGAAGAAGGGTCATTCTGTTCTTCACCCATATCCAATTTCCAGTAAATGTACAATATTTGTTCAGCTAACAGACCTTGCAAAGGACTTATAAGTTCAAGTCTCATGGAGGGAATTAAAGGAAATTAAACTTTTTTCAGAATTTTTTTGGCTTTTAACATAAAGCAGAACACAATAGTGCTGCTTTTATAGGCCTGGATGTCCTCAAAATGAATTAATAAGCTCCCTATTTTCCTCCAGAAGAACAAATAATATAACATAATATAATATAATATAATATAATATAATTTAATACTGCCTAATTATAGTTGAGTGGTCCTTTTAGTAAAATGGTGAAAGTCGACTACTTCTTTTCTTTTAAGTTGAAAGAATGCACTTATTTTTATTACTGTACATGCTTTATTTTCCTTTTAATTCAAACTTTTATCTTCTCAGAAGGGAAGCTTTTAAATTGCTTCTTGAAGAATTTTATTATAAAAACATATAATAATACAACAGATTAAAAAACCCTATAAAACAGAAAATTAGACTGCGTGTAATATAAAGAGAAAAGACGACATCACTGCAGTCGGCAGCTTCATATTCGCTATAAAAACTGGATCTTCAGTGAAAATTGTGCCATTTTTGTGCAGATAAAAGCTGTACTGTTTTTTCTGCAAATAAAGCACTTAAACTGCAATGAAAGTAAATTTTTATTACCCATAAGACTAATACAGTGCCCTGGACGGGGCTCACCGGGGCAGTGGCATCATCTCTCAGTGCAGCGAGCTTCTTTTAGAGGCTGATTCTCCTGCTGAATGCTCTTATCTCATTAATCTGCAGCTACATTTAAAAAGGCCATTCACAGCAGGGGCAACACACACCGCAAAGCCTTCATAATCATCATTTTCTTAATACACATACAAGATATTCCACTGCTCAGTTTTCACACACAAAGCTCAGAGAGGGATTGCGACCTTGTCTTTTCATTTTTAGGGCCACGCCGTGATGAGTTTGTCACACCAGCAGCAGCATGAAATGATCAACATAAAGGCTGTGTCCATTTGCTCCTTTTCCTCCCTCCAGCTTGATAAAAATGTCTGTCTTCATACCAGCTGCGGTTCGTCATTAGTGTTAAGAAAGTATGAGCTTGGAGAAAGAACAAAACCCTGAGGGAGACAGACAAAGAGAGGTCTGTCAGTAAGAAAGTCATTTACAGAAGCAGCTCAGGGACCATGTGAGGCTGGGAAAAGGCTGCAGAGGAGCTCCACTTCACATTTCAGACTTATCAAGCCCGTTACAAGACACCGAAAATCAAATTAGTTACAGCCGCCAGCTTTGTTTCAGCAAAAGTAATACATTTCGAGATATTGAGCTGAGCGAGACATCCTAAAATTTAGATTATTTGATGCTTTTCTGTCCCCTCCCCTTTTACCATATTTTTCTTTCAGCCCCGAGTTGAAATATAAAGCTGCCGAGTCAAAAGAAAATCACAATGTCTAATTGGATTGTGGTAATCAAGATGTTTAACCAAAAACCACAGCTTTAATGTATGCTAGATATATGTCATTAATGATGGACTAAGGGAATCAAATACATTGATTGAAGCAGAGTGGGAAGCTTTACGGCTTGCTGCTACTGAAAATGTCTTGTTATTGCTATTTGCACAAGTGCCACATCAATATCACCAAGACATTTGGAGTTGGAATGAGATGAGCACAGGTGCATTAATAAGGGCTGCATTCCACTTAGAGGCAATTTTGCTTTGTGCATGTTCAACAATCATCGGTTCAGAGGTGGAATGCAGCCGCTCATAAATAACCCTGGTATCGGCATCATTCATTAAAGTATTTGTTTAGATATCTCAACTCATATCATCATTACAATATACAACAGAAATATTGCATATCTTGCTTAACAGACACCAAACTGTTCAGGTGGTTGTGTGGAAATATTGGTCAATCATGTTAAGGCAAATGTTAATGCTTTTATCGCATTTATTTGCATTTGGTTTCAGATGACGGCTGATGGCTTGTTTGTGTGATTGTGGTATAAACACATAACAGTGGATTCTCAGTTAATAACTTTTGTGTCTTCAAGTGGATGGTCAACAAATTTTCTTTTTTGGCTTTGAAGTTTTTTTCATGAATTTCAAAGCCAGTAAAACAAATTAGGGAAAAAGTTAAATGGACAAAAATCACAGACTTGCCTCACTTTAAGGAAGTTTATTTAATAATTTGATAAAACACAAATATAGCAATAAACTATTTTATTTAACAGCCTGATTTTGTGTTTTAGATGAAGGTAGATTTAAAAAAATTAATCGCTTAATTAATTTATATTTCAAAAACAGGAAAGTCTTGAATGTGCAAAAAAACAACAGGTTTTCAATGGTGAAGGTGCTGCTGCTGGTTGACTGACAGGAAACATGACATCTGGAAAGTGTGCAGCCCCATTTCTATTAAAGTGTTGGTAATATGACAAAGAGCAACACAGTGCCATATTTGGGATTTCTACATAGAACTTCCCCATTCCAACAGCCAAAAATAATTTAATATAAGTCCATAGTTAGTTTGCAAGTAATTAACATATTGTCAGTATAACTTCTCAGGTCATATTTTGGCAAATTGTGTTTTCTGTCTAACTGTAGTCATGTAATATTGCTGACTGACTGCATCACTGCCAATAAAGTGACTTATGCCTTTTCAGTATGCTATGACCGTATGTAAGAATGGCATTTTCTACCTTTTTCCAATGTCATCAGTCTACAAATGCAAATTCAGGATGGATATTTTATATTGTGATATTATGAATCATTTTCTGTTCTATGATTTCAATTCGTGGTCAGGAGCACAGTGAGATGTTGGTCTAAATAGCTTTCGCCGTAGGTCACTGAAGCTCTGAATCTTTATCTCTCAGGTTTGTGAAGTTTAGTCTCTCGGGCTCATATCCACCCACACTGTAAACAAATGTGTATTAATTAAAGGTGAGCATTTGTAAAGCTGAATGAACCTCTTGTGGAACATTTCATGTCAAAAATATTAAATGGTTGCTAATTTATTGTACAAAATGTTAGAAAAATTCATAAACATTTAGTTTAAACCTTCAAACTACTCATATCTATATATGTGTATATCTATACATGTATGTATGTAGAGAGAGAGATAGAGATAGAGAAAGAAAGAGCATAAAGCAAACTAGAGTGAAAAGAAAAAAGGTTACAATTGTAGAGAAAAACAATCACTACAAGATAAAGACAGAATATAAAAGATATATTTAAAAGAGCCGCAGGTTCAAGTAAAAGAAAATGCAAATCTTAACCACGGTGAAACGTTCTGACTGACAAATCACATTAACGTTGAGCTTATCATCATATCTCTGTGAGCAATTTGTTCATTTTGTGTTGAGTGACTTTCAAGCTTGACAACACACACACATACATACAAAATATGCCATTAGGTGCCTTTAATCATGCATGGGATGACGGCTGTAAAGAATCCCATCTGCAGTTTAAATGCTGCAGAGTTGAAGTGGAGGTGGAGGAACACATGTGCTGCGCTGCTGTGCCGAGGCTGTTTCTCATACTGAACCCTTGTGGTAATAACTCAGCTGGCAACATGCAGCCTGGCTCTGGGAGGTCAGTTTTCCTCCTCGCAGCTGGGCATCAGAGTCGGTCCTCTGGGTTTTGAAAAATTCAAATGGGTCAGGCAATTTCCCAAAATCTTCTTTAAATCTCTCCCTCAGCTGGATGAAAAAAAAAGTTATATATATAAAATGGGATTTTCACATAGCAACAAGAAGAGAGGTCCCGTTTGTTGTGAAGCGGAGTAGAAAAAGCTCAGAAACTATAACGTGCTTTGATCTGAGTCGACCGAGCAGCTATCTAAAGCAGCATCCAGCAGGCCATGTTTAATGGACATCCAAAGCCATCTTCAGCAGGCTAATGCAACCCAACTACATCTTTAATGACATGATGCAAGCCAATGCCGTTTTTGATTAAATAATGCAAATGTAATGTTTCGTGCTGTAATAGAATAATGCAACATAAATTTGTTACCTAATGACATTACACTGGCTGCAGTAATCACTTGTCTGAGCTAATGCTGACTGAACGAGGAGATCCCTGACGTAATGGCCTGGGATAGCGGCCGCTCGGGGACGAGGGGGAGAGATTAAACGAGGATGTCTCTTGTCTCCGTCTTTCTGCTTGTCTCCATCTGTCCACCCTCACATTTCCAGCCGGGATCACTCTGTCTTCTCCTGCCTCTTCTCTGCAGCTTTCCACTAAATATCAAAGGTTCAAATTTCCCTACTTTTAAAGATAAATCTTCCATTAACAGAAAGCAGGTGTGCTTTGAAGAAATCCATGTGTGTGTGTGTGTTGGCTGAAGACACACTGCTACATTAAAAGCATCGTGGGCTTCCAGAAATCTGTGTTTGTTTCTGCGTATTTATGTTTCCGTGTGCGATGCACAATGGTGGTGACTGAAGGGGCCCATTAGCCATCGGATGCAATAGACAGCATCACTCCACTTCATAAACTCTGAGTGCGCACACACAAGCAGACACACACTCTGTATGACAGGCAACAAATTAAAATCTTGAGTAAGATGAATATAGATCCCCATAAATACATTTTACTGCACATACGAGCTCTGGATGTAATTCAGCGCTCCCACCTGCACAGTTTAGTTTTCATTTTGCTTTTATGACCAACTCTGAGATAAAGTCATGATTTATAATTATGCAAACAAGACATGAAAGCTGCTTTTCGTTATTTATTTGGTAAGTCATACGTCACGCTTCATAATCTTTAATGCCTGTGTGATTATTTATTTAGTCTGGAACCCATCGACTGGAGTTTTTCTGTGGGCGTCTGAATAAACGATTAGTTGACCAGGACTTCTGGTTTTCTGTGCAGGTGATCG